>PVKS010046975.1:0-13038 GCA_004027875.1 Aplodontia rufa | reverse complement strand
TCCCAAGTATTTTATTTTTTTCCGAAGCTATTTTGAAAGGGACTGTATTCCTGAGTTCTTCTTCAGTCCTGTTATTATTGGTATATAGGAAAGCTATTGATTTATGCGTGTTGATCTTGTATCCTGCTACTTTGCTAAATCTACTTATGAGTTCGAGCAGTTTATTGATGGAGTTTTTTGGATCTTCCAGATACAGGATATATTTAAACTATAGCAGTGACACTCTTCTGCAATCATTAAACATATTTTTCCATGACATGTACATTCATAGTGCATCTTCAAAAACTATTGCCTGACTGATCATTATACAATCAAAATAATAACAATAATAATAATAAATACAGCACATTATGGGTACAAACACTGGTAAAATAGCAACATGAATATAAATGATGAGGAACATAAACAGCTGATGGGCTTTCATGGTTATTTTTGTATGATGGTACACTAATAAATAGATGTAGAATTAATCTAACCATTCTTAATAACTTTGGGGTAAATTCATTAGAAAATTTTATTTTATTCATACCATACTTATTGGTATAATGAAGAAATTACAAGGTTTTACATTCATTAATTTGTCACTGATGTATATTATGAATTTAGCATAGTCAGTTTGCACCTTGAAAACTAAGTTATTTGTAAAATGGGCTTAATGTTTGAGATCTATTGTTTTAAACAATATTCTTACTATGTAGAGAGAAGAAAGAAATCATGATGGTCAAGGCTCTGATATTTCTCCTACATAAAGCACAAAGTCTTCATCAATCCACTGTATGTATTGGTTTTGAAAGTAAAATTTCTTCAAAATATAGCTCTAAAAAATACCTGAAAAATCTCTGATTAGCAATTAAGACCTTTTGTTGTTATACATAGGCTTCAAGATAGAAAGGTATGTGATTAATATTGCCAAATTACTGATTTCTATTTAGTCAAGATGTATGAAGTAATCATTAGTAAAAATCAAATGTGGTTGAATCATATGATTGACCTTAATACACTAAGTAGCACTACTTTTACAGCTACACACCCTTCTACCCCCAGAAGACATTAGTCCTTACTGAAAGGAATAACTATTTGAAAGATTTTATCAGCCTAGGTTTATTTTTATCACATGCCTGAACTGACTTTAATAAATAGAAACAAAAATGGGAAGAAAAGGATTTTAAATACTTTCAAGGATATCTTATTGAATCTGAAAATGTGATATTCTTTTAAAATTATATAATGGAATTTTTAACTATTAGGGCACAAAACAGTTATTATGAGTTGGTGATATTATAAAAATATTGTGCAAATAAATGTGCATGATTTTGCATCAATTATTTATAAAATATATTGGGTATAGTATTATCTATGAATTCTGTTTATAAATTCATATTGGTATGCTTTCTAGATCCATACTTACTACTGCATTTTAACTAATTGGACCTAATTATAGAAGAGGGGTTAAGTACGTAAATATTCTTTTTTTCTTGAGTGAATGATTTTTCTAATTCATTTTTTATACTGTAAGATTGCCTACAATGAAATCTTTTTTGAGAAATTCTGAATAAAATCTGTCATCTTCATGGAAGTAATAGGAACCCTACACTACAAATATCCAGCAGCAGGAATCATAAATTGTGATCAAATCATAACTACATAGAAGAATAACAAAAAATAAAATTATAATTAATGAGAAGGATATCAAAGATTTTAAAGTAAAGAGGGAGATGGGGAAGCGCAATATTATGGATATTGATGAGAAAATTCTCAATCAATTAACCCACTAAGGAGGAACCTGTTGACAGCTAAGGGACACTGTGTCCTTTTTAAAATTATTTTATTAAGGAAATATTATACAATCATAAATGTGTATAAAGTAATGATATGATGTGCACATTGTCCTCAACCAGTGGTGCCCCCACATTGCCCTCAACCTATTCTCTTGATTCTTCTTTATTTCATCCCTACAACTTATATAAATGTTTAGATTGTGAATTTTCCAGAATTACATGATTGCATAAATATTATTTGGTTTCCTGGGGGGGAGGAAAATAGATGACACTGTTGATTATCTCCCTAGATCCCTCCCTATCCTCCATCTTTCTCCTCTCCCTTCTACTTCTCCTCCTCCCACCAAGCCTGGATTTGCTCTAGCCTCCAAAAATGAGGAAAAATATTTGACTCTTGACTGTCTGGGTTTGGCTGACATTGCTCAGCATGATTTCTTTCATTGCCATTCATTTACCTTCAAAGGCCACAATATCATTTTTTCTAATAACTGAGTAACTCCATAGTATGTATATGTGTATGTATGTATGTATGTGTGTGTGTGTGTGTATGTGTATATATATATATATATATATATATCTCAGAAAGTTTGGATCCATTCATCCAGTGAGGGGCATCTAGGTTGGTTCCATAATTTAGCTATTGTAAATTGAACTGTTATGAGTATAGATTTTGATGTGTTGCTATAATGTGATGATTTTATCTCCTGTGGGAAAATACCAGATGGATAGCTGGATCATATGGTGAATCCAACCCTAATTTTTTGAGGATATTACATGCTGCTTTCCAGAGTGGCAATAACAGTCTGCAATTCAACCAACAGTGTGCTAATGTTTCTAACTCCCACCACCACTCCAACATTTGTTACTGTCCGCATTTTTCATCTTTGCCAGTCTGACTAGAAAGAGAAACTGATGTTTATTAGGGGTATTGGTCTATAGTTTCCTTTTCTTGATATGTCTTTGTTGGATTTTGGTATCAGAGTTATGGTTGCCTCATAAAAGTGTTTGGGAAACTTTCTTCCTTTACACTTTCTTGGAATTCCTTAATTGGGAAAGATGTTAGCTCCTCTTCATAGGTGTGGTAAAACATAGTGGGGAAATCATTAGGTCCTTGGCCTTTCTTCTTTGGAAGGATTTTAATTGCTATGTGAATTCCAGTGCCTGTTATTGGGTTATTTAGGATTTCAATATCATCCTATGTCAATTTGGGGATGCTGTATATGTCTAGAAATTTGTCCATGTCTTCCAGATTATATGATTTATAGGAGTATAGATTTTCAAAATATGTTCTGATAATACATTGAATTTCTGTGGGGTCAGTTGTGATTGCTGTCATTTCACTGGATGATTTTGTTGGTTTGCCCCAATTCCTTGTTTATTTTAGTGAGATTATCTAGGGGTCTGTCATTTTTATTCAATTTTTTGAAGAACCAACTGCTTGTTTTGTCAATTCATTTTATTGTTTTTTTTTTATTCTTTGATGCCATTGATTTCAGCTCAGGTATTGATTATTGTTTGTCCTTTTCTGACTTTGGAAGTTTGTTCTTCCTTTTGTAGGGATATGAGGTGGATCATAAGCTTATTTGTTCAAAATCTCTCCTGGATTTTTAATGTAGGTATTTATGGCTATAAATTTTCCCCTTAAGAATATTTCCATGCTCTCCCCTGAGGTTTCATCTTCATTTTCATTTACTTCCAAGAATTTCTTGATTTCTGTTCTCATGTCTTTTTGGATCCATTCTTCATTTAATAGGATATCATTCACTGTCCATATATATGTGTGTTTTCTGTTATAATTTTTGCTGCGAATTTCCAGGGTTGTGGCATAATTGATAGAATGCATGGAATACTATCGATTTTTTATATTTGCTGAGATTTCTTTGTGAAGTAGAATATGATTTATTTTAGATAAGGTTCCATGTGTTGCTAAGAAGAAGGCATATGCAGCCAATTTGGGGTGGAATATTCTATAGATGTCTGTTAAGTCCATCTGATTCATGGAGTTGCTAAGACTGGTGATCTACTTATTACTTTTTTGCTTTGACAATCTGTCAATTGGTGATAGAGAAGTATCTCACTTAATTGTTGAAGTCCACAGGTGATTTTATATCATAGAGCAATTTATCCACATAGTTGGGAGTCTGGGTGTTTGGAGAATATGTATTTACTATGGTTTTATTGTTGTATTGTTCCCTTTACTAGAATGTAGTGGCCTTCTTTATGTCTTCTGATTAGTTTATGGTTGAAATATACTTTGCCAAATATAAGTATTGCAACACCAGGTTGCTTTCTTCGGCTGTATACCTATTAGATTATTTTACCATCAATCTATAGATATCATCGGCTGTAATGTGGGTCTCCTGTAAGCAGTATATTGTTGGTTTCTGTTTTTTGATTCAATCTGCTAAACTCTGTCCTTCAATTGTTGTGTTGAGACCATTCACATTCAGTGTTAGAATAGTTATGTGGTTGTGCTTCATAGTCATTGTATTTTTTTATTAAGTTCTATACCGTCTTGCTTTCCTATTAATAGCATATACCTTTATTGAATTTCCTGTTTGTGGTTTTCGTGGATTGTTTGTTTTTCTATCTGGAGTTTCTCCTTGAGGATTCCTTGTAAAGCTGTTTTATTGTTCATGAATGCTGCTAGTTTGATCTTATTATGAAATATTCACATTTCCCCTTCAAATTTGAAGCTGAGTTTTGCTGGCAATAGTATTCTTGCCTGCATATTATGATCTTTCAGACACTGAAAGATTTTCTTCCAGAATCTTCTTACTACTAGAGTCTGAGCAGAAAAGCCAGAGGTGATCTTTATCGGTTTGACTCTTAATGTGTTTTGGCATTTCTCTCTTGTAGTTCTTAATGTTCTTTCCTTGATTTCCCTGTTGTATATTTTCAATATAGTGTGTCTTGTTGAGCTTCTCATTTGATTAGGCCTATTGAGTATCCTATATGCTTTCTGGATTAGCATATCTGACTCTATTCTAATATGGGAAAAATTTTCTGTAACTATTTCATTGAGAATATTCTTTATGCCATTTGTTTGCAGTTGATTTTCTTGTATCCCAACTACTTTTACATTGCTTCTTCTGATTTTGTCCCAAGCACTTTGAAAATGCTGCTCTTTTTCTGTGACTTATTTTTCTTTTTTGTCATCCATAAGCTCAACTTTGCTCAGTCTATCCTTGTTGTCAAAAGTTCTTTCTTCAAGAGCTGAGGTTCTCCATTCTATAGAAATTAGCCTATTATTAAATTTTTCAGTTGTTCCCCTGATGTTTGACTGCATATTTCAGCTGCATTACTTCTTTTTTCAGATGTCTATTTCTTTGATAATGAAGTTTTTCATCTCTTGAGTTTTTTCACTTAATCCCTTCATTAATTCTTCTTTTAGTAATGAGATCATTGAAATTTTTTCTAGGTTTTTCTTCTGCTCCCTGTCCACAGGCTCCTTGGTAGGGAAGTTATGGGTTTGGGAAGAACATTTTCCAGTTTAATTCTATATCTTTGAAAGCCTACTTCTGGATCTTTAAACTGAGATTCCCTGTGTGGAAGAAAGGCAAGTCTCCCAATGCTTTTTCCTTGCAGGTCAAAGGGTTGAGTCAGGCATCACCTCTCTGAAAACCACCTTCTTGCAGAAGGCTGCTTCTATCTGGAGCCTCATTTTGTTGCACATTTTGGATCTAGGCTTCTGGACTCAGATCTGGAACCTGGTGGGGTTGAGGGATAGCCTGCTGAGTTGTGGAAACTAAGTTGCTGGGGTTCTTAGCTAGGTCCTAGGGTTGCAGAAATGTGGGGCAGACCAGAATGAGCTTGTCCATGTGCTACACTGTGGCCTGATATCATTGGTGGTATGGATGGGTCTAGTATATCTGGACCAGGAGGGTATTTGTGGTGGCTATGCAGGGTCTGTGTGCAGAGTTCTTGTGTTGTCCTGTGTGCCTGATGGCATCAGGGCCAGGTACTGTGACTTTCCGATGGTGGGAGCAGGGTCCTCAGAGGTGTCCTGTGTGACTGCGAGAGCTGGAACTAGAGTCCTGGGCCTGGGCAGGCAGGGTCCAGGTGCAGTGTCCTTGGGGTTGTCCTGCACAATTGCCCAAGTCAGGACCAGTCCTGGGTACAGATGGTGGTGGTGCAGAATCTGGACACAGGGTCCCAGTGCAGGGTCCTCTTGGGTGTCAACATTGTGCCTTTTGACATTGCAATTGTTAACTGTAGAAATACTTCCCGCAACTTTAGAACTTCAGATACTTCAGTTTTATTTCTTGCATACACATTTTGCCTTCTCCAGGTTGAAGATGGTTTTTATTTTCATATTTAAGTGGGCTCTCTTAAAAACAATCAGTAGAAATTAACTCATTTCTCAGGTGAGTTTCCAACTAATTGGATAAAAATAAAGTCCCTGTTGTCCATCACCACCCTACTTATAAAGAAACAGCAGGAGACTTAAAAAAAATAAAAGATTAGCTCTTTGTCCAGATCTTACTTCCACGAGTCATTGAGATTCTTTATTCTTCTCATTCTATCCTCTCTTTAACCTGCTTCCCACCCCTACCTAAGTGTTTACATTGCTATACCACAACTGCTTCCACCACATGGAGGACCCATCTGTTGGTAAGTGGTCATGCTACATCCACCAAAATAAGGGGGAATTTCTCATAACATAGTTCATTGGTATTTAACAATGTTCCTCCAAAGGGATATTGACTTCTGCTTACATTGTTTGCTTGCTGTTGTTTCTGACCTGTAATAAATTCACACCAGCATAGTGTCTGCCAGTACCATTTCTTTCATTCTCAACCCATAGATTTACAGTGAAGCACAAGTCCTATTATAATCTGGGCCCTATCTCTTTCCTTCACCTGGTAGATTTTCTTTTCAGATATCTCAAGAATCACTCTGTTATTTCATTATTTCTCTTTATTTATTATCTTCTAAGTATGAAATCTGGCACAGAATTTAATATTATCTTAATACTTACACAATAGCACTTATAACTATATCAGCAAGTGTGTTTATTGTAGTATTTTAATTATACATTCTTCATTTCTTGCCCAGTAGAATGTATGCTCCAGGAGGGCAGAGACATCAACTGTTTATAACTATACAACCACAATATCTGGCATAATGAACAGGGAAGAATGAATGAACGAGCATGTTGAAACATGTTTTAGTTTCCTTTTATGTTTCAGTGCTGGGGTAACAATCAGAGATGACACATCCCTGGAAAAGTTGCTCATAATCGCTTCTTTCTTTTTTTAAGCCTGAATCTGTTTTCTTATGGACCAACTTTTTAAGTAAAAATTGCACTTGAATTCCCAAAGGCTTGACAATAAATATGAAATGAACTGGCATTTGCATTTCTGAACACTCCAATTAGTACATGTATAATGTACTATCAATTTTATTGAAAGCAACATCATTTATTACCCAAAACATTTTTTAATTCAAAGTTTTGAAAAGAAATAAAATGTTATTCAATTTTGATTTAAGATTTTATATTTGGAAAATAATGAACTTCTTCTACATAAAATATTTAATGAAAACGGGTTTTTCTACCATATTTTAGGACATTATGCAGCTCCACAAATCTGCTTTTATGTGAAAAATCAACATTGTGCATCCTTGAGTTTACTTCCAGAATCACATTCATTTTTCAGCGATCTAAATGAGGAGAGGTAAAACAAATGTATAAAGGAAATGCTTGAAGAAAGAGGACATATAAGAAAAAATGTTTTTCAAAATGCCTGCATCATGGAAACAATTCCGTTTATTGCCAGAACTTTCCCTAAACAAATACTTCCAACTGATTAAGAGATAGCCAGTATTTGAACTTTCAGGAAAACCTGATTTTGTCTCAGTGTATTCAGGAAATTTTCAGTGTAAAATTTAACTCTAATGCATTTGTGTATGACATTTCAATTGTTTCCTGAAAAGAATTCTTTATCATTTAACTATATCATTTAAAATCACTGCGTTGTTTAGTTATCAAAACCAAAAGAAAGACAACAGACACATAGCCACTTGGGGCCAGAGGATGAAGCTCAGATAAATATTTATGTCCCAAGTAAAAATGTTCTCAATACAATCGCCCTTTTCCCTCCTCAGCTATGATGACCTATCATCTATATCAGGTGACAGCATTCCGATGCAATCATCTGAACAATGATTAATCATTTAAAATTCTACAGTTAAAAGTAAAACATTTACTAAAGTAATATAGAACCAGGATGATATTTTGGGACCTTGACCTGTCTTTGAAGTTTAAGAAATAATGCTGTCATATTTCTGTAGGAGACAGCATCTGGTATGCCAGATAAAAATGTTGTTTCTGTAATATGTCCCAGCCCCAAAGAACCAGATGATGAGAGGCTGAATGCTTATATGACAAGTTTAGGTATTTGCTTTCCTCTGTGAAAATTAAATTGTCATTGTGCCAAGGGTATAGAGAGGATATTCATTAGCAATTGATGTCAGAATGTTTATGTAGAATTTGAATGCGTTCTTTATACAAATCAAAAATGGTTATGTGAAAAGAAACAAATCAATTACATACTTTGAAACTAAATTCTTTTAAATAAATATCAAGGCTAACAATGAAAACGATGTATCAGTTCTCATCCATTTCTATACCTGGAACTACAACACATTAAATTTATTATCCCTTATAAAAATATCATATTATTCACAGAAAAATTATGGAAATAATATTTTATTTAATGTTCTAAATAAGTAAACATTGCTTACAATGCTGATTTAAAACTATAAAATTGCAATAATTTTGAAGAAGTGATCACAGCATGAGGTAAAATTCAATTCATTCTATACAAATTTCATGTTAACATTTCTTCAGATGTATGTATGGGCCATAATATCTGTCAATTATCACATGTAGATTTTCATATTCAAAAGAATGATAGGCTATTTCTATTAATTCAATTTTTAATTGATGTATTAGAAGTAATATATTTCATATCCATGTGAGATGAGGATGGTAGAGAATGAAAACAGAAAGAATTATTATTAATATAAACAAAAGCTTACTTATAAAAAAGATAAAATGTCATTTAGTACATTTAACAATTGTCATTGTGTCATAGAACATTGATTTAACTTAGTTCAATTAAATCACCAAATTTCAGTTTTTTCTAGTATGTTTTCATGCAAAACAAGTTATATATATATATATATGTACATGTATATCTATACTCATTCATAATTATTTGCTACCTTATTCTTACTCTATACTATCATTCCATATGCTTATTATACTCAAATTTGATTACAATGTTATCTTTCATCATTATTTGTATAAAATGTATGATAAATGTTTACATACACCAAAATACTTAAGGTATTTTAAACTGCAGAAGAAAAACATATAAATCATTATTTTAATCTTTATCAGGTAAATATTAATAATGATGAAATAGTACATGTAGACCTGTGTAAGTTTGAATGCTAAAGTTGTGGACTTTAACCTAGTAGCAATATGTATAGCACTAACACAGGGTGGAGTGAACTATGGTATGTGGAACTCATGTTAGCAAATTTTAGTGTGACGAAAACAAGAAGACGTTTTAACATTTTAATAGAGATGTTTTTGAGTAACAAAAAATAAAGATATTGTAATAGACAACAAGATCCTAAATTGTGTTCTCCTTTACATATGATATGAGAGTGTTGGGATCAGTTAAAGAACAATAAACAATGACTGCTGATAAATGATTGAGGACCAGGCCATCAGGCAGAGGAAACAAAAGCCTAGATTTGCATCCTTTTCTAATTTTGTGGTGTAACTTTCTTCAGCACGGTCAAATTAAATTTTCCAAATTTATTTCACTAAATGGAAAAATAGGAAGAAATGCCGAAATTGGCTCTATTCCTCAGAACTAGCTCCAGAATCCAATTGCATAAGTAAGATGCAAACAACAGGTGCTTGACTCAATAAATGCAGATGCTTACTTAGGACAATTCTGTGCAAGATGATTCTTCCCACAGAGCAGATGAACACAGTCTAGGATGGGGCTCTGTTTTGAGATTATAAATATCAGAGGTCAATTTGGATTAGAACAAAAGCAGGATTCTAGTAAAAAAATTATAATTTTTCCAAATGCTATGTAAATGAAGATTTAAAACTTGAACTCAATATGGTAATGCATTCAAAGAAATTACTTAGATATATCTAAATGTGTTGGCAAATTTGTAGACTTCACTAAATATTTGCCTAGTTTGAAATTTTAAAGGAATTGAATTAAAAATGTTAGGCTTATTTTAAATTAGATAAGTCTGGAATTTACTCAATTTTCTTCAGTTTTTCAGGGTTTTAAAAATTGAACTGTGTAAGTAAAAAATATTCAATATTTCCTAATTATTGTTTCTGTCTTTTTATTTGGGTAGATTTAAATTCTGGTGCAAATTCCTTATGTACATTAGGAACTAAATTACTTTTTAAAATCCCATTTCTGTATACCCATTTTTTACAAGTTTTAAATGCATAATAATTTTATTGTATTAATATTTATTTACATAACATATTTCCAAATCCATTTGAATAAAATGAGATTGATAAAACTTTCATCATGGCTGTTTTGTTAATAAAATATTTATAAATGTTTTCACATTCGTTCTAAATTATTGCCATAATTAATTATTTCATCAACTTTGTTTTATTTATTACTTAACTAATATTAAAATACTGTATATGTATGTATGTAAACAATATAATTGGAATTATGTTATGTTTAATAAATATTCCATTTATAGCTAATTCTCAGGAACAATTGAGTGAAAATCAGTACACTGAGCCACTACAACACTTCATTGAGATATTTGAAAAATGAATAATAAATCATTCATAAAGATTTGACAGTATAAACAACATTTAAAAGAAGTGTGTAGTTATGTTTGAAAAAGGAAATGTTCGTACACACACTTTGATAGCCCTTACTTCTAAGCATTTACAGTTTTCTTGAAATATTACCCTTTGGCCAAAGTTTCTCATTCTTATACTCAGCTTCAAGGTGCAATATTTGGAAAGGTTAGTAAAATTCCATTAAGTCGTTTTGACATATCCAAGGGTGAACTTTAGGAAATTGTTCAGACAGTTTTAATATACTTGGAGATTTGAAAAGTAGTTTGTTTTTAAAGTTCACACTTGGCACATATTTAGTCTTCACTGAAGAATTGATGCCAGAACTTCTTAGGGCATGTTGAAGTATTGTAAGAGCAAGATTGAAATCTCTGAACCTTCTGTTTGATCCCTAAGTTATTGCAGAGCGCTTGTAGCCCTCATGAGTCTGCTGTGGAAGGGATATTTTATTTCCAGCCTCTTAATGTCTGAATGCTTTTTTGTCAATTCTCATATATTGTCAGATACTCTCTTACCCTTTCTCAGCTATCTATTGACAGTCAGCAATCTGATAATGAACACAAAAATTGTCAAAGAGAAAAGAAAAAATTGTTGCAGGTTTATCTATTGAAATGCTTTAAATTCCCATGATTTTATTTATTTTTGTTTCCTACTTACTTGTGAGACAATATTAACTGTGCATAGAGCATTATAGAAATTAATTTAAGAGAAGTAAATGACTTATCTACAAGGATGTGAGAATCAAAAGGCAGTAAATTAGGCAGCATTGATTACTTCAGATAGGAAATAGAGCAATGTTTTATAACTCCCCAGACACAAGAATAAATTAATAACAATATGAAACCAAAAGATTTTGTCTAAAATGTACCTTAAACATGGAAAAAAACTGCACAAATATAAAATCCATAAAATAAGTTTATTTCTTTGAACAAAAACTATTTGAAAAAGAAAGCAACCATGTGATTCCTAATCATTTTAAAACAGATAAAAACTTGAATACTAAATGGCACATTGTCAAATTAGCAAAATAAATGTGGTAATATATAAAAGTGATTACACGAAGAATTCCAGGTATGCACATTTAGTTCAAAATCTGAAAATGAATCAATGTAATCTACTATAATCACAGGCTGAAGAAGAAAAATCTTATGACTTAAATTCATTCAGTGCAAGCATTTGATGTTACTCATGGTAAAAAAAACACCCACTGTTGATAAAAAATCTCAGTAAATTAGGAACGAAAGGGACTATCTCAACTTGATAAAAAGTCTTCAATTTAAAAAACCTATAGCTAGTATTGCATTTAGTATTTAAAAATTAAATGTTTTCCCTATAAGATCAGAAAAAAGGCCCAGGTGTCTGCACGCTTATTGAAAATGGCACTAAAATTATGGAGTGCAATAAACAAACCAAAGACTATATATTGAGCATCTAGATTAGAAAGAAAGAGATAAAAACTCTATTTGCAGATGACATTATTGTTTTCCTACAATATCCCAAGGATTCTACAGAAAAAAAAAGAATCCTTAGAACTAATGTGTCCAACAACTCATAATAAAAAGATCAACATATTTAAAAATAAATTAAACTCTTACATGATAAAAAATAAAATCAAAATTCAAACTAAAATGTCATTTACGAATTTCCAAAGTAAATAAAATATTTTGTTATAGTCCCAGCCAAACATTTACAGGGCCTATATTCTCAAATTTACAAAATACTGGTGAAAGACATCAAGGAAGACCTAAGTGAATCAAGTAAAGAACAGTATTCATGGATTATAAAGTACAATATAGTAAATATGATAAATCTTCCTAAATTGATTTACATGATTATTTCAATTCTTACCAAAATTCCATAAAGGTATTTTGTAAAATTAAATAATGATATTAAAATTTATATCAAATGTGAAGAATCTAAAATACCTAAAACTGTCTTACAAAAGAATAAAATGGAAAAAAAACACATTCTACACAATATTAAGACTTAAAACATAGCAATTAATGCAGTTTGAAAATAGCAAAAGAAAACATGGATCAATGCAGAGAACACAAATCCAGACTCACAGAAATATGCCCACCTAACTTGAAGCAAAGGTAAAAACACAACTCAAGGGAGAAATGATAACTCTATCCATCAATTGATGCTGGAGAAATTGAATAACAATGAGTAGAAGGCACAACCTAAACTGTTGGGTCTGCCCTTCACTCTTTTCAACAGCTGCCCTAGAGCGATCTTGTTACTATTTCCACAGTTCCTTCAGGAAGGGCTGCTAGGTTGTGCTTTGCTAGGCTTCCTAATTCTTATGCAAAGAGTTAGGATGTGTTGGAATGTGCTAACCACAGGCTGTTCCCTACCTAGTTGTTTGTCTGTACTCAATCTGCATAA
>PVKS010046974.1:0-13041 GCA_004027875.1 Aplodontia rufa | reverse complement strand
CAGTATTTTTTTAGTTCAAGGACACTTATTACTAAATTGCATCCCCAGCACTATTTTTTTTTTTTTTTTTTTGGAGACAGGTTCTACTAAGTTGTTTAGGGCCTTGCTAAATTCCTGAGGCTAGACTCCAACCTGCAATCATCCTGCCCCAACTTCCTAAATTGATGAGATTACAGGCCTGTGACACCATGCCTGATTCTGGATCATTTTTAAGTCAGTTAAAAATCCCTTCTTTGTAATTGTAAGTCTAATCTTCAGAATATATATATGTATATATATATACATATATATTATATTATATTATTTCATTAAAAGATTGATTGTTCAACAAATAAATTTCTGAGAAAAAAAATAATTGTTAAAAGAGGAATCAGAAAAACAGGATTCACATCACTTTTGCTGAAGTACTGAAAAGAAACCCCACTGGATTTTGTAAAATAAAATATCAAGGCAATTAATAAAGGCATTGAATCCTAAATTAATAAACAAATAAATAAAACAAAAAAGCATTCTTTTACATCTGTGAATTTGACTTTTCTTGATAAAAATATTTCGCCTCCTTTGTTCAGGTTTGGGTACCAAAGAGAGACTAAAACTCTCTACCATGTCAGTTTACTCATTAGAGAGCTATATCCGGCTTGACAAAGTAATTGAAAATATTTTTCCACAATCACTATATGGTATTACTTTTAGAAATTTGATAATAGTGCTAGAGATTCAACAATGAATGCACTTATCCTGAAACACAATACTTCTAATTTTACAGTGGTTATAACATCCTACTGTCACTGCAATTTTCACTCCATCCACTTACATAAAGATAAACATATGTCAAGAAATCCCCATTAGGATGACAAAGCTGTTTCAGGTTTAACATGTTCCAAGGTAAACTGTTAATTCTACTTAATGCAGCTCTCAAACTGCTCTTACAATACTGTTCTTTACCTTGGTAAGGAAAACTACCATTCATTGAGGTGCATACGTAACCACAAACAAAACATAAAAGCAACAACCACACAAAAGTTTACCCTTCTCTTACATCACTTACAAACAGATACAGCCCTGATCAGAATCTATTTGATATAAATTCTTATTACTCTGAATCAACTTCTACTGTAGTCAGAAGCTCAACCATGTTTCTCTTGGACACTTTTGGTAATCTCCTACCTGCTCCCTCATCTTCATTCTTGCTTTACTAATTTTACAGGGAAATCATGAAAATAAGGAATCCCACTAAAATACTTAAATCAAATACTGTTGCTTTTCTGATCCATGGCTACTGATGGCTTTCTATCTATCTCAAAATAAAATATCAAAATAACATAAACTATCATGCTACTCCAGCCCTTTTTATTTTGTACTTTGAGTCAGGGTCTCACTAAATTAGCTAGGGCTTTGCTAAGTTGCAATCCTTCTGCCTCAGCCTCCTGAGTCATGGGATTACAGGTGTGTGCCACCATGCCTGGCTTTCTACCCTTATCTAAGTTGCTGTTACTATGACTCTTACATTTCTAACTCATGCTGCTTCAAAACAACCAAATGCATCCCTCGTCAGGTCCTAGGCTCTTACCACCTCTGCCTGCAGTGTTCTTCCAGCCTTCCATTCACCCTTTTTTTAGGTCTCTCATCCAACTTCTCTCTCAATAAGAACTTCTAACCATCTGATGGAGAACAGCAAAATACATTACTCTGTTTTCAGTTACTTTTCTTTTATTTTCTGTTAGAGCATATACATATTGTATTTTCTTTGACATGCTAACATGCTTATATGTGTATTTGTGCATTTAAATTTTTAAAATTCTATAATTTATTTCCATATGTATGTATGCATTTTTAATTTTAAATATAATCCCTAGTTTTTCTCATTGTATGTCTCAGTTTGTTTACTTCAAATATCTACAATAATGCCTATTCATTTTAAGCATTTACTTCTAAACTGAATGAATAAAGAATTCCATTAATGGGCTATTTCTATGAATCAACACCTTTAATGTTTGCTTTCTCTTTTATAATTTTTTATCCCACTGATGACTGCTACTTCCCCTATTCCTCACAGTTTTGGTTACTGTGGCTTTTATTGTCCATATTTTTGATTGTCCTATCTAGATCCTACTTGCTGTCTTCTTCATTTCTTGTGCCTCAGCGTTTGTATGATTTTGCAGCTCTTTACATCTTCTCTTTTTGATCCACCAGTGTAACTAATATATATAACTGTATAACTGTATATATATATATATATATATATATATATATATATATATATATATATACAGTATAACTATAATTAAGAGAGGAAAGCCGGACTGCTATGTAGATGGCAAACCAAAGCTCTGCTAGCTCTTACAATGAAATCCTGTTCTTGAACTGTATTTCTATAACTGAAGTTAGGGTGGTAGAGAAAGAACATAAATAAAAATAATGGGACAATTTTAAATTATGACTTGTTCTTCATTAAAAATTCAATACATAATTACTACTTACAATCAAGCTTTTAGGATTGGCTGTCAATCACACAATATTTTCCATTCCGTTAATTTAGATGACTATCTTATTATATACCTCTTGCTCTGTCCCCAAACCTCTAAAATTAGTTTTGCTCATTCTTAGCTGATTCTGCTTTCTGACTTTCCAATGCTACATAACAAGCTACCATGCAAGGTAAAGCTTAAAACAATGAATTTTCCAAGCATCAATGATTTGTCCCATATGAAAAATATATTCTCAGGATGGAGTGGTGGCTCAGCAGTTGGAGCACTTGCCTGGCATATGCGAGTATGCAGGTTCAAACCCCAGCACCATGTATACAACTAGGTAACAGAGCAACAAAGGCCACATGAAAAAATAAATAAAAATTGATTCTCTCTTTCTCTCTCTTTTGTTGTCCCTCTCTCTTAAAAAAAAAAGAAAAGAAAAATATATTCTCCCTTTCCCAATGCTTTAAACGGCTTCTTCTCAGATTATGGAATGTTTGATGTCCAAGGCATCATTATCTAACCAAGTTCAAATGAGAATGAGGGACCTGGATTATGGCTCTTCAGATGCAGGACCCCTCCCAAAATTCTATGCTTCACTTTTTGAAAAGTCAAAAGCAACAGAAATTACAATCTATCATATGACACTCCAGGATGTAGTAGCATGACAGGCCAAAGGTAACTACAATAGCAACTCCAAGCAGGAGAACAGAGAGGGCTGGGAAGCTTATAGAACTCTCAGGTTCATAGTACTCTTGCCGTCAAGCCAGGGGTATGCTGACTGTTCCCTGGTTAGAGCCCAGGTATGTCTTTTAGGAATGATTCTCTGGAGTAGCTCCTCTCTGTGTCTTTGTTGCATTTAGATGAGAAATATATGTGTGAGCTATCAGATGGTTTGTTTGGTTTTCTTTTTCCCACTAGAAGTTTGATTCTCCAAAGTCTTCCTTTCGTTGTGTGCTATTTATGACTTCTTTTTTTTAATTTTTTAAATTTTTTATTCAGAAATTTATTTGTTGAATAATCATACAAGCTTCTAACAAAATTATATATATATATATATATATATATATATATATATATTCTGAAAATTAGAATTACCCCCAAGAGTCCCCCCCAGTTACCCACCCTTATCCCTCCCCTCCCCTCCCCAAACTTCTCTAAAAATGTATTTTTGACTTAATTTGAATATTAAATAGTTAAAGACTTTCAGGTACCCTATGTTGCCATTTACAATTAAATTCATGGATAAAAACCCCTTTTGTCTTCCAGGCTTTCTCTTCATTTTATTTTATTTTTTAAGAGAAAATGAAAAAGAGAGAGAAAGTGTCAATTTTATTTATCTCATTTGGTATTTGTTTTTCCAATACTTAGTCATGTATGTAGTGCTTGAGTTTGAACCCAGGTCCTCATGCATCCGAGGCAAGTGCTCTACCACTGAGTCACTGCTCCAGTCCATAGGGTTTCTCTATCATGGATTTTTTTGTGAGGGTGATGTGAAAAAATAAAATCTGAAGATTTTTAGAAACCAATCTAAGGTGGTAATAACCACCATTTTGTTTTTCTGAAGTATTAAAATATCTTGCAGGCATCTTTTATTGGTTTATTTTGTATTTGTTCTTTAGTCCATGTTATATTGAAGTGGCCTGGATCTTTGCAATAATAATACTTCTTATTTTGATAATTTTTTTACTGTAAGTAATTGAGGATGAAACTATTCTTCCATTTGAACATAATAGCCTTTGCACATTATTTGATTTCTCAATTCTTCTTAAAAATATTTCAATTCTGTGGGGTTGGAGCAGTGGCTCGGTGGTTACTCAAAGTAGCTTGTCTGGCATGCGCAAGTACGGGAGGTCCAATCCCAGTACCATGTCACAACATGTTGTGTTGGAGGAATGAAGGTCACTTGAAAAACTAAAATAAAAATTACTTTTCTCTCTCTCTCTCTCTCTCTCTCTCTCTCTTTCACTGTCCATGTTTCTTTAAATAAATTCCAATTCCTTCCTTGATTTTCATTTCATCTTTAACAATCTTTGCTATACACAGTTGAAAGAAATAACTTACTATAGGAAGTGTTATACCCAGATCCAAACGAAATTGTTAGATGGAATTTATTTATCCCCCAATTTAGATTTACTGTTCATGGCCCAATTGTGCTACTTCAGTTGACAGATTGCTGATAGGACAAAGATAATACCTGGAGATGGCCTGCCAAGACAAAAGGTTTTCCAAAAATGCTGTGAGGAAATTCTTAGTGGTGACAGACTGGACAGACAGCATCACCATCGCTCCAGTGCTTCACTGAATACTTCTTCCCTTCCTTGAAGCTACTCCAGAAATCCAGTGGTGGCATCTTGGACAGATAGCACCCACATCCTTCACAGTTCTTTTTCAGAAAATAGGACCTCCATTCCTCAAGACCTTGTCTGGTGGCAGACAATTGGATGAGTGGCAAAGTCCTCTCCACAATGCCCTCAATTTTACACTAATTACTGCAGGGATAGATTTTTATGAATTAGGCTACGAAAGCAGTGACATCATCAGTTTACTTTGCTCCTTGTGTGACCAGAATATCAAGAAGCAAGTGTCTGGCATGTGTGCAAGAAGTCAGCTTTCTGTAGATAATACCAACTTGCACTAATTATCAGAATACATGAGAGAAAGCCAGTGCCCTTCAAGATAATGTTTATCCAGATGTTCCTGCTAAGACTCATTCTTTTTTCCCTTAAGTTGGGAAAGGAGAGGGACATTTCAGGGACATGATATTTTATTGTCCTCTTTTTCTCCAAGAATTACACAGCAGACAATAGATTTGTTAAGATTTTTTCCATGACATCCATCCATGATCTTTTTTTTCCAGCCTTGAATAATATTATTTCACTTTTAAAAGTTCTTCCATTAATTGACTACTTCCTGTTTCTATAGCAATAACCACAAGTTTAGTACTTCTATCATTGTAGCATCCCAATTCTGCTTCTAAATATTTCCCTATTATCCTTTTCTATATAAAATAACACAGTATAACATAGTACATTACAAAATCAATAGTCATTTATTTTGTTCATGTGTGTATAATTTAGAGCTAAGTGGGGACAGGTTGGCTTTTTCCACCTAGTATTGGATAGGGTGGTTCCATCTGAGCCAGATGATACATGCATCAGTCAACTCACAAACTGTCCAGCTGGTCATCAATGACCTAAGTGAGAAATCCCCATCTGGAAAGAAAAATAACTTAGCAAAGAACCATAGACCTGGGACAAGTTCCAAAATTTTCAGTCTGTTTTTTACATCCTGAGGACACTTCATTCAAAATGAGAGCTTAATCCCTATTTCTCTACTCCTTTGTACTCTAAAAAGTGATCAAGGTAAGTCATATTCTTATCAATGATCCCACCACTTGTAGGTAATTCAACCCAGAATATTTTTCCACTCAAAACACCTGAGTAAGAATTTCATTAAATGATATTTTGTAAAATAGATTGCATGAAACTGTAGTCACTATTAAGTATCTGAAAATGTATGCAATGATTCACATTTGCATTTTTGGAGATGATTAGTCTATAGAAATTGCCTTTCTCCTGAGCAAATTCAGAGTTAACACTTAACTAATGTGCTGCTTCAAATACATTGATATATTTCTAAATTCTTCTCTGTCCTTCCATATCAATATAACTTGTGCACTCTAGGATTGTGCCCAAGTTCCACTCCTTGAGTACACTCCTTGAATCAACTTTCTCTTTTTCTACCTCTATCCAAAGCTAATTCTTTCCTGTGCACACCACCACTTAAGAAGCACTGGCCTCCTGAGGTTCACCCCTGTCTGCTCCAGGCCCAACCTCTATGCCATTATCCAAATAAAGCTCTCTTATTCAAGACCATCAGTCCTATGACCCCATAGGGCAACACCTTTGCTAACCACTTTTATTAATTGGTGCTCCCATGACTTGTACTTGGACTCTACATTTTTAGTTTCTGTTCCTTTCAGTCTGTTAAATCTTTGAGATGACTTTCTGGGATTTCAAATACCAGCAACATTAATCCCAGTTCATGGTATCTACAGATCCCCCTTTTCTCTCAGAGTCTGATGTCATTTATTAGAGCTTTATTTTTTTCTTGTTATTTAACTATCTATGTTCACATAAATATAACACAATAATGATGTTGGATAAATGAATGGTTGTTGAATGAATGAATTAGTAGATACTTTTCATTCCTAAATGAATTTTATGACCATGATCAGGGAACTCTAAATGTTGTTAGACTAAATAAAAGGAAATGAACAGTGCATGTGTGTGTGTGTGTGTGTGTGTGTGTGTGTGCATGTGTGTGTTTAAGAGAGACAGACAGACAGAAAGAACAGCGCTCTTGTAAACTGGTATGGTACTTTACGTTCCCAAAAAAACAGCTTTCTCTAAGAACATTTAACTCTAGCACAGTATGATTCAAATTTCTGTTTCCTTTATTAGGACACTAAGATGAGAAAATGTACATATGCAAAACCTCTTTTATTTTTACCCTTTGATCATTACCATTTTAAATGTTAACTCTTGGTTCAATGTTGGCTATAATTTTCTGGTGACCTTTATGTCTAATTTATTAAAAATTCTTTCTTATTTCCCTGCCTCTTATCAGGATTTATATTTCAGAATGTGATCATTTGCTATGACTGAAGTTTGATCATGCTTTTGATCTTGCTAATATTAAGCCTAAAAATTAGCCTCGAAGAAGATAAGCAATTTTCAATATTTGCATCAGTTTTTAAATATAAATTATTTTAGTGCTGACTGATGAAACAAAATATCATAGACTGGGTGACTTAAACACTAAATATTAGCTATCATAATTCTGGAGTCCAAGAAGTTTAAGATCAAGGTGCTGACAGGTTCTCTTCTTGGTGAAGACCCACTTCCTGGCTCGTAGCCCTTGTCTTCCCACTGTATCTTCACAGAGCAAATAAGGCTGCAAATTCTTACCTTTTTCATTCATAAAGACACTATAGACACCATGAGGGCTCCACTTTCATGATTTTCTCCAAACCTTATTACTTTCATAGGCAGTACCAAATATTGTCACATCAAGGGAAAAGAAATCATTGTTTGGATGGATACATTTACTCTACAATGACAACTTAGATTTTCTGGGGGAAGGACACTTCATGGAAGATTACATACACAAGTCAAAGTCGAAGATTAAAAGTGCAATACACAGGTCAGATGGTAAATATCACTGTTAGCTGATCCAGAAATGAGCTTCTAGAGCTGTATGAGGCCAGCCCATCTGAGGAGGCATGTTGAGGTGTCTCTACTCCACCTGCAGAACTGCAGTGAAAGCTACACCTTCCCCCCTGGAGTCAACTTGCACCCAACCCCTCTTATGCAGATCCTGAATGGATTCCACCAGCCCATAGACAGTTTATCTCACTGAACAGATGCTAAGTATACCAATATTAGGTGACCCCTAGAAGAAGAGCTGAACCTCCCTTCTTTGCTTTCCTGCTGGTATTGAAACTATGTTCCAGAAGATCAAAACCCAGACTTCTGGAGCTGCTATATTGATGTTATCCAGACAAGAAGACTCCAGAAACCAAGATGTTGATAATGTTATGTGATGAAAGTGAGAGGAAAACAACTACGAGGATGCAAAAATATATAAACAAGAGATAAAAGTATGTCTTTGTTAGTTATAAGTATGAGAAAATTGAGAATATTTACCTGTTAGCCGTTTGTGGTTTAGTCACATCTATGCACAGTATACCTGTCCAGAGCAGGAAAAAAGCAAATACTAGATTATTGATATTGATTTTGAAAGTATTTGCATGAGGTACTATTTTTGAGAAATAATAGAATAATAGAAATAGAAACAAATAATAGAATGTATATGCACACAGTATCTCTCTCTCTCTATATATATATATAGAGAGAGAGTGAGAGAGAGAGAGAGTTGAATAAGAAAAGAAGACATTAGCCAATTAGATCACTATTTTTCATGTAATGCTGTTGAGTGACAACTGAGGTATGTGATTTCTCTACTAAACAACAATCAGAAAACACAAGTAACTTGCATTTTGTCCTAAACTTCATATTGCTTTCTGGTGGGTTAGTCAAATATCCTAAATCCTTTTTATTAACATCATCTTGAACACACTGTATTTTCTACATTTAATAATGTCAAGACTTTTCACTATAAGGTTTATATTCGACTTTGCCACACAATAGACAATTCCTAAGGCAACCTATAATTTCAATCCATTAGGTTAATGGATTGCAGCTGCTGTGAACAGTAGGCATGTCATTTTTCGATAATGAAGTCTAGTAACACACAGAATATAAACTGAAAAATAACTTTATATATAGCTAACATAAGTGGTTGTTTTCATTTTTATAAAAATGTAGTAACTTTTCTTTTTTGTGTTAAATCCTATTAATTATACATGGTCAACAGAACTTTCAGAATATTAACTGCTAATACATAAGAATTATTACACTATAAAATATTCAAGAACATCACTGGAATGATAGAGTTTGTTTTCAAAGTCAAGTTAATCAATAATTTTTATTTTCTTCCTTTCAATTTCTATTTTTACAAATACCTTGTAATTACTTGCCTTTGCTTATTTTTTTGCGCCATTTGTCATTATAGATTTTACTTCCCCAAAGGATCTAATGCTACCAAATTGTTGATGTTTTCTGGTAGAGCCAGCTCACTCACAGGAAGAATAAACCTGAGATCACAACAGTACTTGATGATTTTAACTTCTGAGTGCTTACTCATTTCTTACCCCCTCTGTTTTGTGTATGTGGTTTGTTTTTTGGTCTTGAGAAGTGCATAAGAGTATTTCACTAAAAATCAATTCTCAGAGGTTTTGTTAAAGAACAATTTATATCTTTTATATTATACCTGACTTTTTGAACCTGGAAATGGAAATTTCTCACCTTGGTTGGAGCATGAAAAAGAAATATAAAATACAAAACCTACCAGTTCTAGCAGCCATTGAACTATACCTATAAGCATCTAAGATACTCACCGAAACTGTGCTCTCTACCTAGAGAGGTGGAGGTGATTAGGTGAGACACTAAACAACTTAGCAAGATCCTGGTCCTGCTCAGGAACTAATTAAGATGCTGCTACATAAGTGAAATGAAAATCAAACTAATGTACACAAACAATGACACATTTTCAGCAACAATAATAAAATTAGCTGTCATGTCATGAAATGAATTATCATATTAGGATGGAGTCTTAAATGCATATTTCTAATGAAAAATAACAGCCTGTAAAGGCTACAAAAATATGTAATTCTGATTACACAACATTTTAAAATGGTAAAGCCACAGACACAATGAAAGGATCACTTGTCACAAGATATCAGAGGAGTGTTGCGTGTTAGGAATTAAACAGTTGAAACACGGCATTATTTAGAATGTTGCAACTATTCTGTAAAATACCATAAAGTAATGTATGGCATTATGAATTTGCCAAATTTCATAGAAATTTATAGCACAACAAATATTAATATACGCAAATTTTAAGACATAATTTAAAATATGGAGATTCCCAAGAAAGTACACAGAATGAGACAAGATTTTTCAACTATGTTGCAAATATATCAAATAATCTCATAAAAGAAAGGGTGAAAAAATATTTATGTAAGTAACTCTGGAAATGAGTGGAATAGATAAAACTAAAAACAAAATAAACTACAAATATCCACTTTACAGTTCCCACTCTTGTATGGTTAATAATTCTGTATATACTATATACACATAGAGGAACTGAAACTTAAAATATGAGTAGCAGATAATGGGAGCCAGGTTTTTCACAGTTGGTGTGGGATTTTACAGAAAAGTAATGGAAAGAGGTTAGAATGATCCAAGTTTAATGGATTATAACTGGAAAAAATAATAAACAAAAACTCATGATTCACTTAATATGCATATACATAATTACACAAAGAAACATTTACAGATATATATACATACATATATATATATACAGATACAGATATAGATATAGATAATATAGATATATAGATATGCATACATACCTGGGCTATTACGTGTTTACATATATCACTTTTGTTCTGTCAGCTGAGGTAGTCTGAAATAAATGACTACTCAGTAGCACACAGAAGAGTCAGTGCCCAGACCATGGTTTTTAGTGTCATTATCCAATAAAAGGAGAAGTGCACCTTGGAAAAACAGATGATACTAGGACAAAGGCAGGACATATGCAAAATAAGCCTGATGCATCTTGTAGTGGTTGAAAATAGGGAT
This sequence comes from Aplodontia rufa, assembly GCA_004027875.1. Taxonomy (NCBI): domain Eukaryota; kingdom Metazoa; phylum Chordata; class Mammalia; order Rodentia; family Aplodontiidae; genus Aplodontia; species Aplodontia rufa. The sequence goes on along the minus strand of PVKS010046974.1, from coordinate 2,297 downwards.
ATGCTAAATAAAACAACACACAGAAGAAACACACACATGAATGTGCACAAGCATATTCCACATAGATGGGGGAAGGAGCATGACACAACTGAAAGAGATACAGATTGATAGAGGTAGAGCAATTTGAGAAACAAAGTTCATAAGGTGATATTGGATTTTAACCCAAATGTAGAATAAACAAGCGTTTATTCTGATAGAAAATTGATGGAGTAAAATTAAATAAATAGGAGAGAAGAGATGAAGTTCCTATGCAGTGGAATCCAAAAATAAGTTTTGCAGACACTCTGTCATGATGGAGGAGGAGTATGTGGTCCCCTCTACTAAGTGCAGTCTGCACACTATGACCTCCATGAAGAGTACAGGAAAGAAAGGCATGAAAGAAAATCATTAAACTGGAGAAATCTGAAAGCCTTTACTTCCATTGGTTGATCAGGATCAATAGCAATGATCAAAATTCATATCAGAGTATGACCTTTTGCTGTGATGTGTTAAAAACAGCACTTTATATCTCTGATCATTCTCCCACAAATCCATAACCCAATCCAATCCTAAGAAAAACATTGAATTCCAAACAAGGGACATCCTATGATATACCTGAATACTATTGCTTCAACTCTCTATGTCATCAAAAATAAGGAATGACAGAAAGATGTCACAGCCAAGAAAAGTCTAAAAATACAAAACAACTAAATGTAATGTGGTATTGTTGGCGGGATCCTGCCATAGACAGAGAGAGAGAAAAAAAGGATGTTATGTGAAATCTAGGTAAACCTTAATGAAGCATGGACTTCACTTAAAATAAGTATTAACGTTGATTCATTAAGTTTAACAAATACACTAAGCTAACATAAGATGTAATTATGTAGGAAACTTTGGATAGGAGAAATGTGAGTACCCAATACTTGCTTCCCATTTTTCTGTAATTCTAAAAATCTAATAGAAAATGAAGTCATTTCTCTTTTAAATATGTCTGCAGCCATGTATATGTTGTTTAAAAACTTGGCCACTGGAAATGAGTGGAATAGATAAAACTAAAAACAAAATAAACTACAAATATCCACTTTACAGTTCCCACTCTTGTATGGTTAATAATTCTGTGTATACTATATACACATAGAGGAACTGAAGCTTAAAATATGAGTAGCAGATAACGGGAGCCAGGTTTTTCACAGCTGGTATGGGATTTCAGGGAGAAGGTGTTTGAATGTGTGACTGAGAACTAAGCATAGGGAAAATGTGGTTGAAACAAGAAAAATACTTCCTTTAATAAATAAGGCAAGAGGCTGGAGTCATGGCTCAGTGGTTATAGTGCTTGCCTGACATGCGCAAGTACACGGTTTCAAACCCCAGCACCACATAGACAACTAATTGTTGTGAGCAACGAAAGCCATATGGAAAACTAAATGAAATTGATTCTCTTTCTCTCTCTCTCACTGTCCCTGCCTTTAAAAATAAATAAATAAATAAATAAATAAGAAAATGGTTTTTCTATTTTCTATGTAATTAGCTGCCTTAGGTTAGGAAAGTTTGGAGATGTTTTAAAGAAACTACATGTTTGAGCTTCAAATATATCAGATATCTTACTTCCTTCTGATGAACACTGGTATATATTGCAGTAACTGAAAATGTTATAAACAAAGACCGGTGTGCTAGTCAGCTTTGTGTCACTGTGATAAAATACCTGAAAAAACGCCTGAGAGGAAGAAAATGTTAATTTGGCTCATTGTTTCAGTCTGTTCTCAACCTGCTCTATTGCTTTGGGGCCTGTGCTCAGGCAGAGACTATCAGGGACGGTGTAGTGGAGTGGAATTGTTCACCTCATAGTACCTGGTAAACAGAAAGAGAGGAAGAGACTAGGTGTTGGGAACATGAGGTTCAGCTGGTTTGTAGAAGAACTGGTGGTAAACAACTCTAAGGGGTCCAGCTGGCTTGTAATTATCAAATTGCCTGACCGCATGACTAAGCTATTCGGCCACTCATTTGTTACAATTGGAGAAAGGTGTTTGCATTGTACCCTATTGGTTGCTGTAATGGATAAATAGAGTAGCAGCTAGTCAGGTAAAGCAAGCGGCCGAAGGAAGTAGCCAAAGAAGAGAAAGCAGCCAGAGAAGAAGCAGTCAAAGAAGCAGCAGTAGCCAGAGAAAAGCAAGAAAGCAAGCAGCCGTGCCCTGAAGGGAGAAAGCAGAGAAGACGCATAGAACCGGAGAGATCAGCAGAGACGTCAGATCAGCAGCGGTAGAAGACAGAGGTCCTGTGTTCCGGCCCCGGCCGCCGGCGTTCGCCCCCTTGTTCCCGGC
>PVKS010046973.1:0-13034 GCA_004027875.1 Aplodontia rufa | reverse complement strand
AGGACAGCCCCTGGTGCCCCTGCTCTTCCTACCTGGGTAGGTCCTGGTGTCCAGGGCTGTCCTGTAGGTGGGCATTGAGGTGCTCAGGACAGCCCCTGGTGCCCCTGCTCTTCCTACCTGGGTAGGTCCTGGTGTCCAGGGCTGTCCTGTAGGTGGGCATTGAGGTGCTCAGGACAGCCCCTGGTGCCCCTGCTCTTCCATGGTATTGGCTGGGTGTCTCATTTAATTTGGGGTTTTCCTCTTAGTCTAGCTGAAGCTTTCTCAATTTTGTTCGTTTTCTCAGAAAAACAGCTCTGCCTCATTGGCAACTCGTGTTTTGATCTCCACGTGCCTTTCATGCTTGGTCCTCCTGCTCCTTTCTTTTGCTGCTCCTGTGCTCCTTTGTGCTTGCGTTCTGGGTCTGGGGCGTCGTAGCATGCTGCTGCTTGAATCTCTCCTTTCCTCTGTGTGGGGGGGCTGGTGCCAGAGGCTTTTCTCGGTGCTGTTTCTGTTGCATCTCTCCAATTTCAGCACATGGTGATTCTGTTTTCAGTAAGTTCATGACCTTCCCTTTCAACTCCTCTGTGCTCAGTGGCAAAGGGCCCCATGAGCCCTGTAGTGTCTGAAGTTTCTCTTCTTGCTAACTTCTAGTTTCATTCCATGATGCTCGGAAGATGCCCCACATTGTCCATTGCTGTAGTTTGAAGGTATCTCTCTCTCTCTCTCTCGTGCCCTAATTAAGGTCCCTGCATGGGGCTGGTCCCATCCTGTCACTGTCTGCCTGTAACTTCACTGGTCCCTGGGTGGAGCTGGTCCCATCTGTCACTGTCTGCCTGTGTCCTCTCTGGTCCTTGGATGAGGCTGGTCCCATCCTGTCATTGTCTGCCTGAGTCCTCACTGGTCCCTGGGTGGAGCTGCTCCCATCCTATCACTGTCTGCCTGTGCCTTCACTGGTCCCTGGGTGGAGCTGGTCTCATCCTGTCATTGTCTGCCTGTGTCCTCACTGGTCCCTGGGTGGAGCTGGTCTCATCCTGTCATTGTCTGCCTGTGTCCTCAATGGTCCCTGGGTGGAGCTGGTCTCATCCTGTCATTGTCTGCCTGTGTCCTCTCTGGTCCCTGCATGGGGTGGTCCCATCCTGTCACTGTCTGCCTGTGCCTTCACTGGTCCCTGGGTGGGGCTGGTCCCATCCTGTCATTGCCTACATCCTCACTGGTCCCTGCATGGGCCTGGTCGCTTTCCGTCATTGTCTGCCTGTGTCCTCACTGGGGGAACGCACTGCCTCTGGGTCCACGTGGAGTCTGGAACACGCCAGTGGCCAGTGTGGTGGGAGTGTGCTGGCCACTGTGAACACACAGGCAGTGGGACCATGGTGGACGTCCCCTTGAGCACTCAGCCCACCCATGGCAAGAGGCCTGTAGGTCCTGCTCTGTCCCATTGGTGTTGTGGCCCACAGGCACTGGTCACTGGGCAGGCAGCAGCGGGAGCCATCACTGTCCTTAGTCCATATATAGCTGGGCACATGCCAGGTCCCAGAGGGCAAGGAGGTGGGCCTGTGGGGTCTCAAGAGCATGTCCCCACCCCTCAGTTGAGCCTCCTGTCCCATGAATACAGGAGGTCTGTACTTAGGTGCTGAGAAGTTGGGTTTCCAGGCCATCACGCCAGTGTGGTGAAGTGGCAGTGTGGCCCCAGACGCAGGCAGGGTGGTGGGAGGGAACCCAGCGCCTACAGGCCAAGCGCCCTGCGGACTCCAGGTCACTCATTCTCCAGCTGCAGCCCTGCTACAGCAGCGAAGCCCTCCAGTGGCCAGGACTGCTGCGGACCACTCTGGGTTTGCTGGGACCCTCCCGCTCACCTGGACGCTTGGAAGGGGGTCTCCTGACCAGGCAGCCAGCGTGGCCGTCGCAGGGCACTTTGCTCCTCTTGCTGTGCCATCAGCCAAGGCTGTCGTATGAAGCTGTGCCTGGTCCCTCGCCTGAAAATGCAGCAGCTCTCCTGCAGCTTTGGCTCTCGTGGAGAGCATGCACGTGGCAGGTCTGTCTCGCTATCCTGGAATCTCCCACTCGTTTCCAAAAAGGGAGTATATTTAAGAGACATAAAATCCTTCTCAGAACACTTCGTAGATCGCTTCCGAGAACAGCAATAAATGGACCATGTCTAGAAAGAAGTAGGTCAAAGGTTTGGGCACCGTGGTGCAAACCCAGGGGCTTGGAGGCTGAGGCGGGAGTCCCGACTTCAAGGCCAGCCTCCGCAACTTAATGAGGCTCTATTTCAAAATAAAATAGAATGGGCTGGGGATGCAGCTCAGAGATGGAGCGATCCTGGGTGGTAAATGCTTTAGGACCGCGGCCATCCAAATCACAACAGGGGCCACCTGAGCATCTGGACATGGTCAGTCCAACGCCAGGATGGGTCGTCACCCGAGTGGCACCTCGTGAAGAGCCGAGCTCTTGAGAAATGCCATGCCGTCACATGCAGATGCAGTTATGAGCAGGTTCTGCGTTTCACACTCGTGCTCCCCAGAGGTTGGTGTCACACGTCCCTCGAGGCGAATCTGCAGAAAAGGTGCGCAGCTAACCAGAACTCTGAACCCTGCAGCGTGTCTGCCGGAAAATGGCTGAGGATGGAATGCGGAGCGCAAGAGTCGGGAACAGCAGAACCAACAGCTTTAAAAAGTGGGAAAACCGTGGGAAAGAGAGCAAAGCTGGGTGGAAACCTGACACATGGAAAAGTACACTCAGGAAGGGACCAGGGACAGTTCCTGGGCCCCTCTGAGCTGGCCACCCCACCGTCCAGCACTGGGACCTGCCACGGGATCTCAGATTTTTTCTGTGGTCTGAAATACGCGGAAGAGCTCACCCCTTGATCGACCCCGTCCTCTGTGCTGTGCGTCCCTTGGCTTGGGATCCATGTGGCTGCCACTCAGCCACAGACGGTGGGGTGCTGTCCCCTCTGTCACCTGCTCATCGTGTGTCCAACCCGGAGACTATTTTGCCACCTTCCCTAAGAACCTCCTGGATTTCGTAAGCGGGCTCATCTCCTTCACGTGACTATGCCCTGTTGGTGACATTAGCAGTGGGCCATGAGGAGTGGGCTCATGTAGGTCAGGGCAGAGAGGAGGCGCGGCCAGAACAAGGCAGGCACATGGGGTAGGCACGAGAAGCCAGTCACCTACCTGCCTGGGGACGATGGGGAGGAGCTGCATGGGCACACAGCCAGGGTTCAGGAAAGTCTTCCCAGGACCCAGGGGGCAGAGACCCCCAGACAGGAGGCCCAGGGCCCCCACAGAGCCCACTCTCCACCTGCTTCTCCTGGGCATCAGTCCTGATCTGTGGCCATGTCAGCAAGGCTGATGGGAGGAGGCGCAGAGACAGAGAACCAGCCAGCCGAGAGCAGTGTGCAGTGGGCGCCCCTGCTCTGACCCCACGCTGTCCACCAATTTCCCTCAGTCTGACCCTTTAAGACGGTTTTGGAAGAGAAAGAAGAGAACCACAAGTTAGGTAGTTGGTGAATGTGTCCTTCCAGATGTGATCTTTTCACTGCTTCTCTACTGTGTGTGGGGTTCGGGGCAATCTGCAAACCCCCATGACTCGTCCCTGAAGGGTGGAGGCCGAGGACCACCGGCACCCCCAGGTAGCATAGCCAGGGGACCCTCGGACCCTGAGTGATCTGTCTCAGGCGGATGGCGCTCAGCTCCCGTCCTCACACCCAGACCCTGGGGCATCCCTCCCAAGCTGCAGAAGGAAGGAGGCACCAGCGCCTGCAGGTGCTGGGCCTGGAGCCATGCTGGAGTCACACAGGAGGGGCCTCACCTCACTGTTCTGAATCAGGATTTCCCCAAAACAGCACTGTCCATCTGAAAGTGACAATTCTGGATATCACCAGTCCTGTGGGCACCCTGGAACCTGAGGACAACAGCTGAGGTGCAGGTGTGCTGCTGCTGTTGTCCTGAGGCCACTGTGGCTGCACCCAAGTCCCCCAAATGCAACTCCTCATGGCCCTCTCCATCCAGGCACACTGTGCCCACTGCTGGCCACCACTCAAGCTGCCACTCATGGCCCACAATCAGCCAACAGCTTTCACCTAGTGCCTTTCTGCCCACACCACCCAACATGCACCTCTGAGCCACGCGGTGAAGCTTAGGGGCTCCTCTTCTGGGCTGCTTCCCTTGGGATGGGGTCTCTCTCCCAGCCGCTGGGTGCCTGGGCTTTTCCTCCACACTCACCCAGCCTTGGAGACAGCGGTGGCTCCTGCCAGATGAAGACACCTTCTCTGCCACAGTCACATGCTCAATAGGACAGGGACTTCCTACCTGGTGATACCAGTCTCACCTCTGAGTATACTGGAGGAGACCCCTCAGTGGTGGGCAGGGAGTCCATCAGGGGCTGTGAGCACAGATTGGTAGTCCCTTCGTTCCCTCCTGTCCCCTCCTCAAAGGCTCCGCAGCAGAAAGGGAGGCCCTGCCCTCTCTCGGGGGTCCTCTGGTGCCCCAGCCCCTGTCCTTTCTCTCCACAGTTAAGTTCTCATTGGCTTCCAATTTATAGGTGGCCTGCTTTTCTGATTGTCCTGCAAACATCTCACTTCCCCTTCTTGGTCATGATGGAACTTCCTCGGTGACGATCCTACCTTTCCAGGTGGGCCATGAGACCATTGTAACCAAACTATGTCTCCCTCTCACACTAGGGAAGTCAAAATGCAAATCACCCCACATCACCGTCCTCAGAGGCACCCTGGGGAGAATGTGAATGGCATCCGCGGTCCACCTACAGAAATGACCACTGTGTGTGTGGCCTCAGCTTGGGGCTCAAGCTAGTCAGTTTCCATTTCATGGATCTCTTGGTTGTACAGAATGATCAAAAATATTGAAAGGCAATGGATTATTTCTTTTTTAAAATAATGGATCTCTATAAGCTAAATACAGTTCAAGGAAACACAATGTGCTCATTGATTAACTGTAATGGGTGATTCGGTCGATACCAGCAGGCTGGACCCCAGGAAGGACAGGCTCCAGTCCCTCTTCTGGACCTCCACTGCCTTCTCTCGCTGCCTTCAGGCTTGCGGACAGAGCCAGCCATTATCGTTTTTATCGTCCTGACACAAAGCAGGGCTCCCCCGTCACTCCCCCGGGGACTGTAAAAGTCTTGGGGTTGAAAGGGAAACTAGACACAGGCGGTTGCGAAGGAGCTGCCTCTGCCGCTTGTTTTAGCAGCCTAAGCAGTTTAGAGACCGTGGATTTGCCCTTGAATTATGTTTTTCTTCTCGTGATGATTTGCAGGTCTTGAGAAACATCACCCTTTACAAAATTTCAAAGGAGACAAAGGAAGTGAATAAAATCCCTGCTCGGAGCAGGAAAAGCAATAGAAGCTGGTGGAGAAAGCTGCCAATAGGGAGATTTCATGCTTTTGTTAATTAAACGAACAGAGAAAAACAGTGCAATAGGCTGTGTCCTGCATAACAGCTTCCACTAATAAAAAGTAATAGACAATTTCCTGCATTCGGTCCTTCCGAATACGATTAGAGCAGGTAATGGGGTTTTGGAAATGGAGGCCCTTGCCTGTCAGGAGGAGGCCGCCCCACCCTCCCCTGCTCCCTTTATTAAATGACTAAGTGCAGTCGCCTGTGTCCTATCTCCACCTCTTGCAACTGTTGGATTGTATTATTTTACATTTTGATTGAAATGATGTCACCGCCAGATAAAAGCCCAGCCCCAGCATTGTAATTGAGTCGCCGAGTTGTTGATTCTAGTGATCTGCAGCAAAGCCCCACTTGTCCCAGCAGCACAGGCATAAAAGATCCCTTCTTGTTGAACACGCAGCTGATCAGATCTAGTAAAAGAAAAATGGGGGCTTCTAACTGGGGGGTTGAAGGCCTGGAGCTGGGGATTGAGGGGGAAATTGGGGGGACATCACGTGAGAAGAGACCCCACCTGCCCACTTTCCAAGTGTGACCGCAAGTTTCAATACAGGTATTGTGCTGGGGAGGCCCCACAACCCGGTGAGGGCTAAGGCAGCCGTGTGCTTGGGGGCATCGAGGGCCTTGCTGATGCCAGCCACATTCTCCTGGCAGAGTGGCCCTCGTCTCCTTCACAGAACGAGTCTGCTGGTGCTGTGTCGATTGCGGTGAGCATGGAGGGCATACTCTGCGTCTGGAGGTCCCGCGTGTGTTTCTGCTATAGTTTTGATGGCTGCTTTCCTCCCAGGAGCCCTGCCTCTAATCCTGGGCCATCCTCAGGGCCCCGTTGCTCTCTGTGATTGTAAGGGAGGAGCAATGTGGCCCTGACTAGTGCTCCCAGGAGACGTCTCTGACCCCATCAACCTCAGGGCTGCACTCCAACCTTGCTGTGGGACACGGGGTCTTTGTATTTGGAGTGAGAACTATGGAAGGAATGCTCCAGGTAACGTCATGCACAGCCTAAATTCCCCCAGCTTATCCGCTTCCCTTGGTCTTGGCCCATGCTTCCTTGGTCACCACTGAGGACAGTCCAAGCCCATCAGAAGGGCAGGTGCCTCTGACCAGTGCTGGCTGCACCTTGGGAAGCCAGGCCACCTCATCAAGAGACTGCTCCTTCCCCAGACCTGGCCTGGGCGCTGAACGCCCCTCGTGTGGCTGCGCAGTAGCTTAAGCACGCATCTTGTAGAAGTGGAGAATGCTCACCGTTGATCCCACTTGCTTCTGGAGGCTCTGGCTGAATGTTGCTAGCATTCAGTCCTGCCTGTTTCTGACGTTCTGCAAGGTCAGCATGCACTTTGGAAAACCTAGGGTCCTTTAAATTGAAACCAGCCACCCTAAAGTACCTTTCCCTAAAAGCACACGGTAGAGCTTGGCCTCGCTGCCCCCTTGCCCCAGTCATGCCTAGGCAGGACGCGGGCCCTATAGGAGTGGACGGCCACGGTTCAGCGCTGCAGGGAAATGGGCTTTCCAGGCGTGGGTGACCAGAGGACACTGAAAGTGAGCGAGGACACCCAGAAGAGCTGCGTGCCATGGTTCCACCCACAAGTTCTGAAGAGGACAGTGGCGTGGAGACAGCAACAAGACCCGTGATCACCAGGGACCAGGGGCGGAGTGACTGTGCACAGGGAGTTCAGGCCAGGTGGGATAATGTGGCTCTTCCAAGATCCCTGATGGTGGGAGCGTGATGTCACACATTTGCTAAGACTCAGAGCTGAGTTCAGTGCACTATGGATTTCAGGCATTAATAATAACCACGTATCCACGTTGGGTCATTGCGTAGCATTCTGTTTCTGCAACCTCTCACAGAAACAGAAGGGGTGAGTGGGCCACGTGTGGCAGGTGGACACAGAGAACCCTGTTCTTTCTGCTTGACTTTCCTAAAATCCTAACTTCTAATGGTTAAGTTATTTTTAAATGCATCATTGATCATGACTTTAATCCTTTAACTCGAAAGTCAGGATTTATTTCCCCAAACCAAAGCACACTGTGGCTCCAGCTGACCCCACAGGGCTCCACACCTGTGGCTGCAGTGCCCCTCAGGGCTCTCTCCCACAAGTCCCAGGAGCCCTCGGTGGTGGGGCTCATCAAACTGACTTCTGGAACATGCTCTGCACCTTCTGCACCTCCCTCATGGATGGCAGGAAGTGCAGAGGGCCCAACCCTCCTCAGTGACCTCGGTGGAGCCACAGAGACACCCAGCTGCAGGCAGGACCTCATGGCGTGCATGGTGGGTGACGTCTGGTGGCAGTCGGTTAGGCATGGCCCCCTCTGCTGTTCAGAGATTATCAAATCTGATCATACATGTGCCCAGCACCCACATGCAGTTACAGATTTGTATGGTGAGAAAACCCTTAGTGATATGATTTAACTTGATCTCCGTTTCTTGTGAAATTGGTCTCAAAGAAAATGTGCACTTGAAATTTTGCCTGCCTGTCCCCAAGATGGGCAGAGGCCACGGAGGGAGTGGCATGTTGGCCTCTGTGTCCTATTAACCCCAGCTGCTGAGACAGCCCCTCAGCCCCTCCACTCCCAGCTGCCTGTCCCCGCTGCCCTATAACTGTACCCCTTCAGCAAATGGTCCTCTGCCCTCGTCCCACCCCATAGCCCATCCCGCTGCCCTTCCTCCACGTGGGTTTGGATTCCCCCCCACCCAGGAGACAGACAGCAGGCGGGAGTGGCCCTGCTCTGGGCTCACCTATGAGCTCAGTGGTGAATGTTAGTTATTTATATTGATTGATGCATATTGATCATGTTGAATGGTGGGTTCCTTGTGATGTATTCATATACACCTGAAAACATAAACGAAGGATTTCACTCCCTCCCTTCCCCCTCCCTCCTCACCCCTTTCCTTTACCCTGATGATCGTTCTCCCAATTTCACAAGGTCCCTTTTTGGTCGCTGCTTCTTTCCAGCTTCACGTGTGAGAGAAATGTGTGGCGTTTTTCTTTCTGAATCTGACTTATTCACTCAGAATTGGGGTCTTCAGATCCAACCGTAAAGCTGCGCTGTGTATCTGTGCCACGTTTTCCTTAGTCACTCACCTCTTGAAAGACACCCAGGCTGTGTTCTCCGGATGAGAAGGGTCTGCTGAGTGGGCTATTTGCTCGTTAGCGTTGAGTTACCTAACCACAGAGGTGAACGGCCTCTCTCATGGAAACTGCAGAACTCTAAAGAAAGAAACTGAAGGAGACCCGAGAAGATGGGAAGTCCTCCCATGCTCGTGGATAAGAATCAATATCGTGGAAAAGGCCATGTTACCAAAAGGAACTGCATATTCATACTTATCAAAGTACCAATAACATTCTTCACAGAACTAAAAAGAGTAATCCTGAAGTTCAAAAGGACCCAAAACAGCCAAAGCAGTCCTGTGCCAAAAAGAGCAAAGCAGGAGGGGTCACAATCCTCAAGTTCAAATCACACTACAGAATCAAACAGAAACCGCATGGTACCTGCATTAAAACATGCAGAGACCAAAGACAATAGACGACAAAGCCCCACAGACACAGACATCTGGTCCTTGACAGAGGACTCTAAGAACACACTGGAGAGACCACAGCCTTCTTAACAGGTGCCATCCATAGGCCGAAGGGGAGCCTGGGCCCCTGTCTCTCACCCCGCACAAAACACAACTCTAACTGAATCAAAGACCTAAGACCAGGAACTTGGCAACTGTTAGAAGAAAAAGTAGGGGAAATGCTTCAACATATAGATGCAGACAGTGACTCCTGGATAGGCCCCAGAGTCCCCAATGGCCCAGCTTCAAGTTGAGTAGCTTCTGCTCAGCAGAGGAGACAGTGGCAAAGAGAGAGGGAAGGACCAGGAGGCATCAGTGTCCCGAATATACAGAGGACCCAGGAAACTCAGGGCAGTCTCCAAAGCAGGAGGGTGCCTCCCCACCCCCTGCTGTCGCAGTCCAGCATCCTCCTCACCCACTTTAGCTAAAGTCATCTTGAACCTCCACCCACTCTGCACCCTCTGACCCTTCCGTCCCTCCTTACAACCCTCAGCAGAGCCCTAAGTGCCCCCGCATCACAGGAGAAAAAGAAACACTCATGTCTGTCCTGTGCCCACAGTGCGCCTCCAGGGACCACATCTTTCTATGAAGTCCCCGGCAAGCCGCAGCCATAGGACCCTTTCCGGTGCCCTCGGCCTCCTGAACTGGCCACGTCATGCTTCCCCCATCCCTGCCCACCATGCTGTAAGCTCACGGCAGCCCTCTGAAGCCTGGGCTCTCCCCACATCCCCACCTCTGTGGCACAGAGAGACTTCTCACACAGAGAGACTTCTCATGGTGCCCTGACTCTGCACCCACCCTCCTCCTTCCCCAGACCTCCTGACCATCCCCTGCCCCCTCCCCTGTGACAGTCACCAGCCCCCCTGACTTCAAGGCCCTGAGCCTTGTCCTGCTGGCACAGTGTCCCCAGGGCCAAATCCTGTTTGTGCAATGGCCCTGCACCCACTGCGGGCACTGTGCCTCCTCGTGGGCCCTGCTTCCTGTCCTAGCCCAGGTGGCCTCCTGCTGCTCTGGCTCCTACTCCTCTCCTTCTGTTCAGTCCCTTCTGAACTCAGGACATTCAGGGTCTGTTCCACCTCCACCTTTCTCTTCACACCAGAGGACCTTGGAGATGTGGCAGGAAAGAGTGAGAAGAGTGCTGAGCTACTTCCTGTGAAGCTGCCACAGCCTGCATAGGCCGAGACCTGGCCATAAGCAGACCATGCCCAATGTCCCAGGGATGTGCACAGGCTGGTCCGTGAAGGACACGCTGGTCCGTGAAGGACACGCTGCAGAGCTTTGTCCCTTATCTAAAGCTAGGCAAAGCTCAGCTCTTTCTAGCAACCTCGACAGGTTCATCTCAACTCTAATTATTCTTGCACAATTATAAATTCATGAGCCTTAATAAAAGTGGCATGCTTAAGCTTGGAACCATGGCTGGTCTGGTGTTCAGATTGGTACAGGGTCTGAGGGAGCCTCCTCTACCAGGCCCTCGTGTCTTACCATAGGAAGATCTGGAGTTTCCACCTTTGCTTCCTGCCCACTCCCTGGAAGCAGCCTGGCTTTTAGGGGAGACATCTTGGTGCCCAGTGCTCCCTGTTACTGGTCCACAGTGACTCTGGGCCTTCTCTGGAGAAGAGCTTCAGACATCACAGCTCAAGCTCTTCCTGGTGTCTCTACCTCTGGTGGAAGTGTAGACTCCTGAAGCAGCAAGCGGTGTAGACCTGCCTCTGTCTGCCCCGGCTGCACACGGCTGTAACCCTGGAAATGCTGCAGGAGACCTGAGGGGTGGGAAGGAGGGTGGGACAGCAGTGTCAGGGTGCTCATCTCCCCAGGCCAGCGAAGTGGGGGGGCCAGGTCTCATGCCAGTCACACAGCAGCACCCTGCAGCCCACGGAGCCTTGTCCTGTGCCAAATTAAACAGGGGCACCTCTGGCAACACCAGGTGCCCAAGAGCTTCCTTCCTGAGTGTGACCATGTGGAACCTTCTCTCCCTGGTAATCCCACAACCCCCCAGGTCCAGAGATATTGGGGCCGTTGCGGTCTCTCCACCCCAAGGCTCCAGGCCCCTTGTCAGCCCTGGAAAACACCTGTGCCCCTGCCTGGGAAAATCCTTCCACTCCAGAGGCCATGGCAGCAGTGACCAGCAGGAGCCCCAGGAGCACAGTAAATCTGGGTCCAAATAACACCAGCAGGCCTAAACCAGGGGAGCCACAGCCCACCAAAGGGTCCAGGGCATCTATGCTAGACCCAAACAGGTGTGCATGCCAAAATGAGCAGGTTGGAGCAGTGTTGCCTGGCATAGAGGCATTGATGTCCAGGGCACAGCGGAACACGGCCCCGACAGAGTAGGGCAGGAGTGGAGTGGACATCCCTCCAGCTGCAGACAGCACTGAGCAAGAGGATCGTACCCAGCCCTGGAAGCTCTTCAACAGTCACCAACAGATGGTCCTGAAGGAAAAGAAATTGAGGATCTCAGCAAAGACAAGCCGCCAGAAAACGGCCCAGTGGGAGTCTGGGCAGAGCTAAGTGTTCCTCTGGAGGCAGCCTGAATGTTCTAGAAGAAAATTGGAAAGCTCAGGATGTGGTCTGGGCAAAGGTGTTTGGGGTTTGTTTTTTGTTTCCCAAAAGAAAACCAAACATTGGCTCTAACTGAAAAGTTTCTGCACAGCACGGTGAAGAGTGCCTGCAGAATAAGGAGCTGCGGCCGGTGAGGGTCCTGTCCAGAACTCACTAAGCATCCAACAGCGAGAAAGTGGGCTCTCAGAAGAGGAGCCACACAGGGTCGCGGGGCCAGGGGAGGCTTAGCGTGTGGAGCCTGAGGAAAGTGCCCAGCAAACCTCCAGGGCCCTCCCTCCCAGGAGCAGGGCCAACACCAGGACCAAAGGCAGCAGGTGCTGGGGGAAGGAGGACAGGGAGCACGGGGCAGTGGCAACCCTCACACAGCCTGCACAGAAAGCAGCGCTGGGGCTCAAACACTGGAAAACATGGGGCGCGCAGTCCAGTCAGCACCCTGGGCACGCGCAGGAACGAGCAGGTGCGCACAGACCTCTGCACACCCTGTCCCTCGCAGCACCATGGGCAACAGCCAAGGTGCAGAGTGCAGGAGGGGAACGTGGGTCAGCCCAGAAGAGGAGAGAGCTGTCACTTACAGCACTGTGCATGAACCCGGAGGACACTGTGCTGAAGGTGATAACCAGGACGAACAGGCAAAACTCACATGACCTCTGTCACATGGAGGCCAAAAAGCCCACCTCGGGGGCACAGAAAGCAGGTCGGGCAACCGCAGGAGTGGAGACTCCACAAAAACAGAAAGCTTCAGTTTACCAAGGGTTTACCAAGGACGTAAGGTGCAAAGTGGTATTTTAAATCTGCGCCTCTGTGTTGGGCAGAGAAAGTGTAGACTTCCTCCACAACCTGTCCTTCACAAAGGCACCCTGTACAACCCAGGGGACTACAGAGCCCCCAGGGCGCCTCTCTACAGAAAGAGCAGGGAGAGGGCACCTGAGCACTGCTCACCCAGGGGTCCAGAAGCCCCGGAAGCTTTGGCATCTCTGGGAACACCTCTGCCTGGCAAGCACGTGTGAGAGTGTGTGTGAGACAGAGTGTGTGAGCTCGTGTGTGAGTGTCGAGTGTATTGTGTAAGTGTATGAATGTGAATGTGTGATACTGTAAGTGTGTGTGAAAGAGTGAGTGTGTGTGTGAGTGTGAGGGAGTGTGAGAGTGCGTGTGAATGAGTGTGTGTGAGTGTTGCGTGTGAGTGAAAGTGTGTGTGAACATGTTCAACTCATCACAAAATGTTTTCCTCTTATTAAATGTTTTCTTCCTCCTTTTTCACATCTCCCTCTAATCCAAACTGCTTTACTCTGGGCGTGTGAGGGGTAAGAACAGCTCTCCAAGTGACACACGCACTCACTTCCAGGGTAAATGGAGACTTTCACCTTGAAGTACATCTTCGAAAAGTTAAGTAAACCTAATATCTCCAGTGCACAGGCACACAGAGAAAACATCCCCTCGTCAGAATGATGAGAAAACCTTTCCCCTCCTCCCACCACTCTCCTGCCCTCCCTCCCTCTTTCCCTCTCTCCCCCTCCACCTTTCCCTCCCTCTCTC
>PVKS010046972.1:0-13041 GCA_004027875.1 Aplodontia rufa | reverse complement strand
GTCACCACTGTACCCTCAGCATTTACCCTCAGGAAAAGTAGACACTCAGGACATACTGAATTAAAAAGTGATATTAAATGGTTACAAATGCTTATTCTCATATGTTATTTTTAATATATCCTACTTTTTTTGACAAGTCACTCTTTCTTACTTGGTCACTTTTTAATAAAAGTTTATTATAATAATTTTATTTAAAAAAAACAGGAGATAGTGATCAGTTTTATTTGGTTGTGATCTTGGCATGAGTGCTGATTCCATGGAAACCCCTTGCATGTCTGAAATGTCTTTGTTCCACCCTCACATTTATTGCATTGCTTGGATTGATAGAAATTTTATGATGGAAATTATGTCCCCTCAGAAATACAAAGGCAACAACATCCCATATTCTTCTAGCTATGGGGCTCTGTTGAGAAAGCCAGTATCATTCTGATTCTTGATACCTTCCCTGTATGTAACATCCCCTGCATAAACACCACCACCACATCTCCCCCAGTCCTGAAAGGTTTGCCCAAGTCTTTTGAAATTACCTGATGACAGACTTTGATATGGGTCTATTTTTACCTATTCCTCTAGGCAATCAATGGTCATTTTTAGTCTAGAAATTCATGTCTTTCACTTATGAAAACTCCTTGTCTTATTAAATTTCATCTCCTAGTTGGGCATGGTGGCTCATGCTTGTAATCCCAGCAGCTAAGGAGGTTGAGACAGGAGGATCACTAGTTCAAAGCCTGCCTCAACAATTTAGTGAGACTCTGCCTCAAAATAAAAAATAAAAAAGTCTGCAGATATAATTCAGTGGTGAAGTGCCTCTGGGTTCAATCCCTGGTACCAAAAAAAACCAAAAACCCCAAAACAACAACAACAAAAAAAACAAATAAAGAAATAAATAATCCATCTTCTAGATTATTTTTTCCGTATCCTAGATTCTCCTATTTCCTCTCTTATTGCTCACCTCCTTCAGTCCTTTAAATCCTCCACTTCTTCTTTACCTCCTTCTTCTTTTCTCTCCCGCTCTGAGCACCTATTGTTTTGATGTTGAATGCCCTGCAATGTATCTCGTTTTGTCTTTTCCGTCTTGTTTTGCTTTTCTTTCTGAGAGAGTTCATCAAATTCATCTTCTAACCCTTCTCATGAGCTTTACATTGTTTTCATTTTTTTTTATTTTTAAGAGCTCTTTTTTTTTTCTCAGAATCTTCCTGTGTTCAATAGCAAATAATTTTTATGGGTACAATCTTTTCTGTTACTGGAGTTTAGTAAGTTTTTTTTTAAGACAAAGAGAATGAATTTTATTTATTCATTCACCTGTTTTTCATTTCTCTGACACTCAGTTGTGTATGTGGTGCTGGGGTTTGAACCCGGTACTTGTACATGCCAGGCAAGTGCTCTACCACTGAGCCAGTGCTCCAGCCCATGAGTCTAGTAATTTTTAAAAATGTATTTTCTTGTACCTTGCATTCTCTTTCCCCCAAGTGGTTTTGTTGTTCATTTCCTCTTTGTTTTGGACTCTTTCATAGCAGAGACTTGTTTCAAGGATCTGGTCAGTCTATCTAAGTCTATCTAAGAATGGGAGCAGTAAAATTAATTGGAAGTCTTTTATTTGTAGGTAAATTTGGTCACTGGTATACTTCAGAACATGTCACTATGGGTGACACGACTGAGTCTTAGTTGGAGAGCCCCAGCCCAATTCATACTCAGTAGCATATTTAGGTATTTTTCTTGGGCTAGTCAGATTCTCCATAGAATGATCTCCCAGTCTCCCACTAAGTGGATGGAGACCTGAGTACGTGAATTCTGGGAAGTGTTAGTGGGAAGAAACTTCTACTTTCAGACTTCCACTTAATACCCCTGACTTAATATGGTGCCCTTATTTCTGATGCCTCCCCAAGTCCTACTTTATCCTCTTTAGAGAATATCCCTCTAGCCTGCTGGGAATGACAAGGGCATTTGCCCGACTGCACAGAATAGGAGTATGGTAGCTAGAAGATGATTTTTTCAACTATGCCTTTTAAAGTTTAGTTATAGCTTAAACACAGTAATGTGCACACCATAAGCATGCATGGCTGATGACGTTTTACATAAGTACGTATGCATGTGACACCATTTAAAACACTCCCCCGTTACCACTGTTCTGAGCTCTTTCACCACAGATAGGTTTCGCTTGAACTTGATTTAAATGGGATCATATTCTGCATCCTATTTCACATCTTGCTCTTTGCTTAACACATTACTATGAGATTTATTCATGTAATTTCAAGTTAGCAGACTCATTCTTTTACATTTCTGTGTAGTGTGCCATTGAATGAATGTATCACGATTCATTTGTCCATCTGACTATTTTTGGACACTTGAGTTGTTTCCAGATTGAGTTTCTTGCAAATAATCTTTTTGTGAACAGTCTTCAACATGTCTTTTGGTGCATTTTTCTGTTGGTAACACACCCAGGAGTGGGCTTGGTGGACATATGTTTATTTTCAGCTCTGATGAATACAATCAAACAGGTTTCCAGTGTGCTTGTACTGATTTATTTTTCCACAAGTAGTGTTCGAGAGTTCCAATTGCCCCACAGCCTAGCCAACAGTTTTAATTTTAGCCATTCGGATGAGTGGGCAGCGGTATCCCATTATTTTGGTTTGTATGTCCTTGATGACTGAAGCTATCACTTTCTATGTTCACTCCGCCTTTATTTTTCCCATTTTGTAAAATACCCGTTTAAGTTTTCTATCCATTTGGGTTGTCTGTCTTTTTCTTCTTGATTTGCAGAAGGTCTTTACATATTTTAGATAGGAGTTCTTAATCAAATATATGTTTTGCAAGTATCATTTCCAGTGTCTGTCTTACCTTTTCTCTTTTTTAACAATGTCTTTTCAATAGAAGTTAATAATGTTGAATGGATGGTTCAATTTTAAGCAACTTACAGCGGAAATTTTTCCTTTAGAAGTCTGAGCTTGCTATAATACACTTGTACTGAGCAGAAAACTATCCCTGTTGCAGGATTTAGGGTTAGGCTTCTTGTGGCTGCTGTCATCAGGACTGAACATCACTAGACACAAACTATACCATGCTATTCTAGGCTCTCTGGCACCAGGAAACAGGAAGAAAGAAATCAATCTTGTATTGTTACTGCATCCCATACTGCAACGACGCTTTGGTCTCTAAAGACACACAGGTAGTTTCCAGGTCAGAAAATCATTTGTTTTTGTATCCCTTCCTATAACCTGCTTGTTAATGATCTAATATCATTTTAGGTAAATCATATGAACTTTAGGTAAGTTTTACGCAATTCCCCACCCCTACCTTCTACAAAGCAGGGCAAAAAGACAGAACATTTTATTATACACCAATAATAAGGTTTATTATCTTCAACAGGGAGTGGCTTGAAGAGACAGTTGGCCAACTAGCTAATCATTGACAAAGAGAAGGGCTATAAGTTAACAGTTCAAACACTAGAGCCAGGGCTGGAGCGGTGGCTCGGTGGTTACGGCACTTGCCCGGCATGCACGAGTGCATGGGTTTGAATCCCAGCACCCACGCACACAACGAAGTGTCAGAGCAACGAAAGCCATGTGAAAAACTCAATAAAAATTGATTCTCTCTCTCTCACTGTCCTTATCTCTAAAAAAAGAACAAAAACAAACTAGAGCCACTGTTCAGCTGTTGTTCTTGACTTTTAAAAAAGTCATTTCACATAGTCTATTTACTATTTTTGGTAACTTTGCTCCAAATAGTTTATGTTGGAAGTATACTAGAAAATAAAAATCCTTAAATCAAAGCTGCTTTATGTGTATCACAGGGCAGGGGCTTGATATATATTCTTTTCAGGAGAATTTAAGGGGGCTGAGATGGTTATATGGAATTATATCTGCCCTACAATTACAAGGTTTTGAATTCTTGTAGTTATGCTATATGGACTTGAATTTGGGGTCTTTTTTTTTTTTGGAAACCATCAGAGATACATCTTCTTTTCAGCTGTGTACCTTGTTTCGGCCTCATGTCTCAGAGGAGAGACCAACCTCTGCCAGCCAGCAGAACGGTTACAAGCAGGGACCAGTGCTACGAGTGTTCTTCCAGCGATGCCACAGAGTGTGTTACGAGCGCACTTCCAGTATGGTTAGAGAGCACACGTACTCCTCTCACCGCAGCATGACGACAGCTCGGATGAGAAACACGAAGCAAAGGAATAGAACTGCGAGTCAAAAGCATCTCATCTGTGGTCGGTGGGTGTCAAGACCATTCAATGGAAGAAAAAGAAATCTTGCAATAGATGGTGATGGGACAACTCGATATTCACATGCAAAAGAAGAAAGCTGGGTAGCTACCCCGCTTCGTATATACCATATACAAAATCAGCTCAAATAGATCAAAGACATAAATGCATGAATTAAAACAATAAAACTCTTAAAAAGAAAATTTAGCATTAAAGCTTCATGACCTTGGATTAGACAATGGTTTCTTAGATAAGACAACAAAAGTGTAAGCAAACTAGAAAACATAAATAACTTGACTTCATCACAATAAAAAACTCTCATGCTTCAAAGGACACTACAAAAATACAAAAAGCTGTCCCACAGAATGGGAAAAAATATTTGCAACTCATATATATATATCTGCTATGGGTCTAGTGTCCAGAATACATAAAGAATATTCACATTGAACAAGAAGACAACCTAAATTATTTTTGGAGAGAGAATGACAGTGAGAGAGAGAGAGAGAGAGAGGGAGAGACAGAATCAATTTTTTTTTGAGTTTTTCACATGACTTTCGTTGCTCTGACACTTAGCTGTGTAAGTGGGTGCTGGGGTTTGAACCTGTATACTTGCCTATGCTGGGCAAGTGCTGTAACCACTCCAGCCCCATAAACCTAATCTTTTAAAAAAAAGAACTTGAGGGGCTAGAGTGCTGGCTCCTGGCATGCACGAGGACCTGGATTCATACACCAGCACCAAGTACCCAACAAAGTACTGGAGCAATGAAAGCCACATGAAAAACTAAATAAAACTGATTCTCTCTTTCTCTCACTCTCACTGTCCCTCTCTCTTTTTCTCTTATTTAAAAAAGAACTTTAATAGACATTTCTCCAAAGACCAATAAGAACATGTACAAACAGCCAATAAACATATGAATAGGAACTTAATATCATTAGTTATTAGGAAAACGAAAAACGCAATCACAATGAAATACTACTTTATAACCACTAGAGTGGCTACGTAGAAAAGAAAAGAGGGGAAATAGCACAAGTTGTTGGGATGTAGAGAAACTGAAATCCTTACTATTGCTATTTGCAGCTGTTGTGTAAAACAATTTGTCAGTTCCTCAAGAAGTTAAAGATAGAGTTACCATCTGACCTAGCAATTCTACTCTTAGATATATAACCAAGATAACTGAAGTCATATGTCCTACAAAACTTACACGTGAATGTTCATAGTAATATTATTCATAATAGCTAAAAGGTGCAAACAACTTTAAGTATCCATCAGCACGAATAAACAAACAAAATGTGGTATGTTATATGGTGGAATATTATTCAGCCACAAAAAAGGAATGGGCTACTGGCATATGCCACTGCATTAGTCTATTTCTGTGGCCAATAACACAATACTAGAGAATGGATAAATATTCATGAAAAGAATTTTATTTTGGCTCTTGGTTCTGGAGGTCTAAGGTTGAGGGGCCACATCTGGTGATAGCTTCTTGCTGTCAGTCTACAACATCACATGGCAAGAGACTGAGAATGTGTAAATGTGTCTTGTCTTCTCTGATCTCTCTTTTCTTACAAGGCCACTGTATTCCTTCAATCATGGGAGAGCCATCCTGCTGACTTTATCTAATCCTAACCACCTTCCAAAGCCCCACCTTCAATCACCAGGGTCAGATTAACTGTCTTCCCTCTTAATCCCTCACAATAGGGTTTAAATTTCAACATAAGAACCCTAATGGTATATACTCAAACCATGCCAGCTACAATGTGGTTGTACTTTGAAAACATTACGCTAAGTAAACGAAAACTAGCAAAAACGTCTATGCGTTATTTAATTCCATTTATATGAAATGTCCAGATAAGGCGAATTTAAAATGAAATAAGGTAGATAAGCAGTTGCCAAGTGCTGGGTGAGGGAAATAGGCACCGATTGCTAAATAGCATAGGGTTACTTTTTTGGGGGTGATGAAAATGTTCTGGAGTTAGGGAGTGGTCATGGTTGCACAGCTTAGTGAATACGCAGAAAGAACACAAGTTATTCGGTCTAAAATGGTGACGTTCATGATACATGAATTATATCTCAATTTTAAAATGAAAATAACTATGAAAAACTTTAGCAAGAAATAATTGGTTTCCACATGACAAGACCTGTAGTTAGGATACATACACACTAAAGGACACAAAAGAATTAAATACAATTGAGATAATATCAAAGGTGGCTGGAGCTGTGGCTCTGCAGTTACGGCGCTTGCGTGGCATGCGCAAGTGCACGAGTTCAAACCCCAGCACCACACACACAACAAAGTGTCCAAGGAATGTAAGTCACATGAGAAACTAAATAAAGATTGCTTCTCTCTCTTTCTCTCTCTCTCTCTCTCTCACTGTCCCCTCTTTCTTCCTTAAAAAAAAAAAAGATAATATCAAAGTTCTTCATAGGAAAAATTATTTCAAAAATTATTTTCTCATATTAAATTATGTAACTAATCTTCTACTTTAAATTGCAGAAACCTTTTTTGGCAGGCAACAAATAGTTAATAAATGATTTGATATGCCAGAGGATAATCAGTGTTAATGTAGAAAAATAAAGGATATTAACCTAGACAGGACATAGTAATGGGAGTTACTAGTGTGTTACGCGAGTAGTTCAGAGCTACATTTGAGCTGAGATCTGAGACAACTGAGGGCAGGAGACATGTGGAGGCAAGTCACAGGCCCTGAGCTATGTCTGGAATAAATATGAAAAGCAAGGGCCCAGGAGATCCTACGCTAGAGCAGCAGGAACCACGGAGAGTTGCAGGGCATGAGTGGAGAGCAGTAATAGGCGGGTGGATAGAGGTGAGTCACTCAGGGACTTTGCATTTCAGTCTCAGTGGGGTGCTGAGCCCCTGGAGAGTTCTGAGCAGAGGAGTAATGAGACCCGATTTGGATTTTCAAGGATCACCCTGGACTCCTGTGTTGAGAATAATGTATAATGGAACAAAACTGGGATTAAAAGATGAATGAGTAGACTGTTGAATTTTTCTAGGCAAGAAATAAAGGGTGGTCACAGTGGAGGAAGTGGGAAGTGATTGGATTATGGATCCCCGAAAAACAGTCCATACACTAACTGACGGACTGAATGCAGGGTCTGAGAGAAAAAGAACGGTTAAGGTTGATGCATGGTTTTCACTGTCAGAAAAATATGGAAAGGCAGTGTTGCCATTTATGAGAGCAGAGGTTGGCTCGGGAGTGTAGAGTCTCACATTCTTGTTAGAAAAGACTGATGGATTCGTGGTTAAAGCGCTTGCCTGGCATGCACCAGCAACCACATACTCAATGAAGTGTTGGAGCAAGGAAAGCCACAGGAAAAAGAAACAAAAATTGACTCTCTTTCTCTCTCTCTCATTGTCCCTCTCTTTCTTTAAAAAAAAAAAAAAATTCAAGTGGAGACAACAGGTAGGGAATTAGGCAGAAAAAGGTCAAAAGTTTCTAAATATAATTTCAAAATGAAAATTACCGTAGGGAATTACCTTGGCAAGAAAATAAAGAGCAATCTAAAATTCTAGTAAATAAATGGTAAAGGAAGGACAGAGATCAACGAAACATGAGATACACCTTGAAACACTTCCTCCAGCCTTCTCTGCGCTTTTAGATTTAAGCGCTGACATTTTTGCTATTTGCAATAAGCCCTAAATCTTGAATGCTGACTCATCAATGACCTTGTTGAGATAAGCACTATTTTGAATGGGAAATCTTCTCTTCCCTTAATATACATAATTATTGTTAAAAAAAAGATAAACAAACCAATACAGAATACCCCCAATCCCTCTTTTTTTTTCTTTTAAGGAAAGAGGGACAATGAGAGAAAGAGAGAATCAATTTTTATTTAGTTTTCCATGTGGCTTTCATTGCACTGAGACTTCATTGTGTACGTGGTGCTGGGGTTTGAACTCGTGTACTTGAGCATGCCAGGCAAGCGTCGTAACCGCGGAGCCACTGATTCAGCCCCCCAATCCCTCTTGATAGTCTTCCAGATCTTCCTTCCAAGACAAGATGGGATTTGTGTGCCCTGTGGATGTGGATGTGTATCACTTAACTGCGAGAGAGCCAAGTTGATGTCCATTGTGGAGATGTGAATACAGATTTATTTTATTTTTTAATAATATTCCCAGTAACTCATTAAAGGTTTGAAGTGAATGATTTCTACACCATTTGAGAATATCGGACTTGTTAAAGCTTTTGAATAACTTTATCAATATTATAGTCACAATCATAGCAGCTAAGACACACTCTATGGAACATTTCCCAAGTAGTACACCCCTTGTGAACTGCTCCACATGCATTCTACAATGGAACTGCCCCTATAATCCTTTTAATAGGTGGGAAACTGAGGATTAGATGGACTGATAAACTTGTCCACAACCAGGAAAAATAGGAGTGCCAGGATCTGAACCCTGATATGGCTGATCACAAAGTCCCAACTCTGAATTATAAGACTTCTTGGAATTTTAAGGATTTATCCCATATGATATAACATCTTCACAAATCAAGAGGGGAAGGAATACATTACTTACTAACTGGGCCTCACTCCACATTATCTAATTATTTCCAACTATTGACACATAAGACAAGTACAAGTAAGGGAAACAAAACCATTAAAAATACAATAAAGATTATACCTTATTTTAAAAAAGAAAAACGTAAAAAAAAGGACTTTGCTGAGTTGAGGATGTAGCTCAGTGGTCGATGCTGCCCAGCATGTATGAGGCCTTGAGTTCAATACCCAGCACCTCAAAAAAGAAAATCAATTAAATTAAATGAAACAAAAAGAAAAAAGAGGAGAAATTTAAAAATTTTTTTAAATAAGAGAAAATATAGTTAAGTAACATTGATTCTGGGGTTAAGGAAGGATTTGGGAACAAGAAAAGGAGGGTTTGTTTTGTTTTTAAAATAAACATGTATTACTTTAATCATCATGTTAAAATTATAACAAAAACAAGAGTCATCTAAGTTAATTTTTTTAGTCATTTAGATTCTAGGAATGTATAATTAACAAAATGGATAGAGATATAAACAAAGATTTCTATGCAAGAATGTCACTGTAGTATTACCTATAATCCCTTAATTTTATGAGGAGATTGCTAAATGCAATTATAGGAGAATGATTGAATAAAATAAAGAACATTTTAATGAGAAATATTGTAATTCTATTTGTCCTGATTTCAAGGAACTCTTATTAGCACAAGGAAAGTTCATATATGTTAGTTTTGTTAAGGGAACACAGAAGATATAATTTTTTTTAAAAAAGAGAGAGGGACAGCGAGAGAGAGAATTTTTATTTAGGTTTTCATGTTGTTTTTGTTGCTCTGACACTTTGTTGCGTAGGTGGTGCTGGGGTTTGAACCCATGTACTTGTGCATGCCAGGCAAGCACTATAACCTCTGAGCTACTGCTCCAGCCCCAGATAGAATTTTTTTAAATGTATATCTTATTTCCTCTAACTTTTTATGCTTAGTATAATTACCTGAATTAAATAAACAATAGATACTAGACAGATGCACACATATACACACACACACGAAGGAAATGTGCCCGAGCATTGATACTTATTATTTATGGATTATGAGATATGACTATTTTTCATACATGTATATTTTGGACCATTCTTTTTTTTCTTTTCTTTTCTTTTTTGGTATTGGAGATTGAACCCAGGAGCACTGAGCCACTGAGTCACATCCCCAGTCCTTTTTTAAAAATTTTGAGTCAGGGTCTTGCTAAGTTGCTTAGGGCCTCACTAAATTGCTGATGTTGGCTTTGAACTTGCAATCCTCCTGCCTCAGCCTCCTGAGCCAGTGTGTTACAGGTATGTTCTACCACCACTGGCTTTGTGATGCATTTTTAGCTTTATTGTTGTAACTGGTATTTTTTTATTATCTACAATGAACAACTTGTCCATTTATTTATGTACAGTCATTTTATTTACTTACTCATTTCTTTACTTGTTTATCAATTTAGCAATGTAATAATTTGTGTAAAAAGACGGGGCTTCAATTGGACTGTGGCAGATAACAATTACAACTTTGATGAATTAACAGTCTTCCCCAGCCTCTGTTTTCTCATCTGTAAAATGGGAAGAATGATGCCTGCTCTGTAAGAGTACATGGTGTAATGTCTACAAAAACTGAGCATGGGGGCTGGAGTGGAGGCTGGAGTGGTGGCTCGGCGTTCACGGTGCTTGCCCAGCATTCCCGAGTATGCAAGTTCGAACCCCAGCACCACATATACAACGATGTCTCAGAGCAATGAAAGGCATATGGAAAACTAAATTTAAAAAATTGTTTCTCTCTCTCTCTCTCTCTCTCTCTCTCACTGTCCCTCTCTTTAAAAATAAACAGCATGATGACTCCCTCGTAAAAGGTATTCAAGAAGTAGCAGTTGACATTAGTTGATAGTTGATTCTTATTATTTCTTAAAGTGGAAAAAGATTTAAGAAGCACAGGGAAACTGAAAAATGTGTGGACAGTTGGGAATTATTTTTTAATAATGTTATAACAAGAGCTATCAAATATGTTGCATTCTTGTAACTTAAAGTGAGTGTCAATGTCTACATTGACAAATATCAAACAAAAAAACCTATGATGTTAGGAATAACGCGATGAACTGGGCAACCACATCAAATCATCCCAAGGTGCTTGCTAACGCTCATATTGCCACCTTGTGGAATCATTGAAGCATTACATATCCCAGGGAGATACTTTTGAAGTAATTTATGTAGAAAGTCTAAATTACACAAATATCCTTAAAAAAATTAGCATTTAACAACGCGATCATATTTAAATTGCTCAAGCTAATACCTATTTTTAAAATAACTTTCTTTCATTGTAGAAAGTGGTGTTACAGGAAGTTTGGCAAACAAAATAATCATAATTCTATCACTGCAATACAATAATATCATTTAAAATTACTTTTACTTCAACGCATTGTATTTTTAAGTTAATGGTATGTTGTTAGAACTTTCATGCTATTCTATTCTTCATAATGGTTTTTAATGGCTGCATGACATCATATTGAATTGATGTACCATACCTTGACTCAACATTCCCCTAAAGTTGGACAGCTACGCTACTTCCAAGAAAAATGAATCTATAGTGACAGTTCCACTTTAGGTAGACGCTAGTCTATTTATTTATTTCTACAATTAAAATGTATGATTACAAAGGTAATGTGCAATTAACATTTTAAAAAATAAGCAAAAATAAGAAAAACTACAGTCAGTTCCTCAATCCAGTTACCTACTTCAACACCTAATTCTTTACACACATACATGTGGAATATATATGTAGTATATGTTGACTTTTTGTGTGTGTTCTGGGGATCAAGCCTTGTGCGAAATGAATGTGCGAATGAAATGTGGTTCATTTTGTTTTGAACTAGGGTCTCACTAAGTTGTCCGTGCTGGCCTTGAACTTGAGATCCTCCTGCCTCACTCTCTGAAGTACTGGGATTACAGGTATGTGGCATCAAACCTGCTTTATATTGACATTTTAAAAGCATAAGTGGATTATAATACTAGAATCTGCTTTTCCAGTTACAATTAAATGTACAGCTTTTTTGTCAGTTATAGCCATTAAAAGCAATATTTTTATTTACTAAATGGCATTCCATTATAGAGAGTGAGAAATTTTCTTCAGTACTAGAGATTGAATCCAGGGTCTTGCATGAGCTAGGTGATCACCACTGAGCATATTCCCAGCCTCAGTTCCCATTATATAGATTAATTAATATACATATATAATGATGTAGTGCACAGTACTAGGCTGACTATGGTGTTTACAATTTGATGGGTGTTATGGTTTGGATGAAAGGTGTCCTGCAAAAACTCAATATGAGACAATGCAAAAAGGCTGAGAGGTGAAATGATTAGGTTATGAGAACTTTAACCCAATCAGGGAATGAATCCCTTGGTAGGGATTAACTGCGTGCTAACTCTAGGCTGGTAGGGTGTGACTGGAGGAGGTGGGTCATTGGTGGTGTGATTTGGGCATATATTTTGTATCTGGTGAGAGGAACGTTCTTTCTGCTTCTTGATCACCATGTGAGCCTCTTCCCTCTGCCACACTCTTCTGCCATGATGTAGCCTCACCTTGAGCCCCAAGGAATGGAGCTGGCCTTCTATGGACTAAGACCTCCAAAACCGTGAGCCCTCAAATAAACTTCCTTCCTAAAATTGTTCTTGTCAGGTCCTTGGGTCACAGCAACGAAAAATCTGAGTAAAACAATGGGGGAAATAGACATTAAACAAATAAACACATCAAAATACTTAAGCATATTAAAAAGAAAGCCAGGAAGGAAACAGGATACAATGAGAGAAAAAAAACCCAGGGGTACACAAGCTGGTTGCAGAAGGTCTGAGGGAAAAGAGTAAACCTGGACTAGGAGGATGAAGAACTGGATAATTGGAAAGCAGAGGAAGAACATTCTAGACAGAGGGTGAAGCATACTGGAAAGACCTTAGGTAGAAAAATTCTTAGTAAGTTCTGAACCTGAAAGATGGTCATTGCTGTTACCGGGGGTGAGGCTGCGACAGGTGAAGCGGGAGGCCTTCAGTAAGGAGTACTTATCTTAATCTGTGGGAGAAACACATGAATGATAGTTTAGAAAGCTCACTCTGCCGGTTATGTGTTCAACAGAGCAGAAGGCAAGAGTGTGGGGTGGAGGACTAGTCAGGGCAGAACTGCAATAATCCAGTGGAGATGATAGGGGAATGAAGGATGGTGGATAAAATGGTTGGCTTGAGATATAAAGGAGTCATATCTTCTGTTGGAGTGGGGAAGTTGGTTCGTCCCTGTAGTCAGCAGTAAACACTG
>PVKS010046971.1:0-13039 GCA_004027875.1 Aplodontia rufa | reverse complement strand
AGAAATTTACAATACATAAACAAGACAGATATATGCATGCTCCCACAGATCTTATGCTGTCTACAGAAAAAAAATTACTATATACAAGCAAATCAGGATATAATTAACTTTCATCCAGATAGGAATAAAATGAGAAAATAAACAATATGCTTGAGCAGTAATTGTCTATTCTAAATGCTTATTAAAATCACTTGGTCAGATTTTTAAAAATACATAATTCCATCCTTAATTACAACCTTAATTCCATCCTCACAATTTTTATTTAATTGATTGGAGAAAGAGCAAAGGATGTAATGTTTAATTTTGATTAAATTATCCAGGTGATGCTATCTTGTGCGTATTATAACATGGGAGTTTGCAGATACCTTTAAATTTTCTATTCTATGGAAGATATGTGTGAAAACTATGTTTGTGAAGATCATTTAATAATGTTAGGGGATCAAACATGAAAATTTTGTGGAAGTTTTCTGCAAAACGAGGCAGAAGCCACTTCAAAACCTCCAAAGCCAATAGACTGAGGGGCTGAGAAAGATCAATATCCTTAGTGTATGAGATAAAGTCAGAGACCAACAGTTAGGAAATGAAGTCCTTATAAGCAACAGTAAGAAATTATGTGGTTTTTTTCCCAGTACAATTGAAAACCATTGGAGTACTTTAACTAAATACACTTATTTTGCTTTGTGTTTAAAAAGATGCTCAAAGTTACAGGAATAATAGTTGGAAAAATTCAAAAGTGTAAAGGAGAAATCCATTGTTATATAATTAAGAGCCAATTTTTTAAATCTTCAGCATGCCACCAACTATACAAAGTTCAATGGCATATGACAGTGATTATTAACAAGGCAGTAAGAAACCCGTGCACTAGCATTGCCAGTAAGTAGTAAAGTGGATGACTGATAAGCTGGAAACATGACATTGAAAAACTTTGGTTGGCTTAATTTTAAGCTACCATAGTATTCAATTGCAGATCTCAGAAAAAGCAAAAAATAAAAAAAAACCACATACGAAAACACTGAACCGCTGTTCCCAAATCTCCTCCCTTAAAGTTGATCCTCTCTATAAAGGAGTCTTTGTAGTAGCAAGAGTGTTCTCATTTGTGAAGTTACATTTGTGTTAATAATTGAAACAGAAATATCCAGGGACTTCACTTTAAAAACTAAAATGCTCAAAGATTATCACATCCTACATTATTTTTTGTTTTTTAAAGAAAGACAGACGGTGAGAGAGACAGAGAAAGAGAGAAACAACTTTATTTAGTTTTTCACATGGCCTTAGTTGCTCCAAGACTTAGTTGTGTACGTGGTGCTGGGGTTTGAACCCAGGTCCTCATGCTTGCCAGGCAAGCGCCAAAACCACTGAGCCATTGCTCCAGCCCCCTACATTATTTTTTAATGTCTTAGAGATCCTTATAGAAGGTATATAACAATAAGATATCCTATAAACCAAAATGTCATCTTTTTTTTTGTGCCTGAAATTGAAACGGATACCCTTATTCAGTTGATTATGAGGGTAAATATAATATGTATTATATATATAAGAATTTTCATAATGATAATGCAATAATAATTGAGAACTAACTTTTGATAGATCCTTATTCATTGAGCACTTTTAACACATTTTACAGATAATAACACATTTAAATTGTGTAAGTTCTTATGAAATAATTTTCATTGTCTTCAGGATTTAATTTTCTCTCTTGTATATATTTTAAAAAGATAAATATCACAGAATGTGTATTATCTGTCACTATAAAAATAGTGTTTGAAAAGCTTTCACTATGCAACACAATAACAAATTTTTGAAATGTAAACTGTTTGACTTCTTATGTAACTATTGTTTTAAAGATACTCTACCCTGGTATGTTTGCAGTTTGGCAAAGGAAAAACCAGCCGAGATCAATTTTTAGGCAGTATATTTGTGTCAGGATCAGTGGGATGAATGTCCCAGATTCAGTCACCAGAAGGTGGAGCCTATTTCCAACTAAATACATGCCTAGAATATTTCTTCCATTCATTAAGATAATTTTAGACTCCAAAGCAAAGAAAATATGCTCCTGTTACTAATTTGTGACAAATATAGATGATTCTACCTTTCCACTATCCATTTAGTGTAAGAGAATATGTACTGCATTGATGACCCGGTAGAACAGATTCTGTGTTTTTCTAGATACAAGATATATTTATCACTATGTAGGGATTTACTCTCTTTTACTTGCACTATTACCATTA
This sequence comes from Aplodontia rufa, assembly GCA_004027875.1. NCBI lineage: Eukaryota > Metazoa > Chordata > Mammalia > Rodentia > Aplodontiidae > Aplodontia > Aplodontia rufa. Next base: position 10,811 of record PVKS010046971.1, on the reverse strand, counting down.
AAATATAACAAAAAACACAAAACTAAAAACAATATGAAATATAAGACATGCCATTTATTTTCAAAATAGGAACATGAATCATTATCATAATCACCATTTGTCATAATTAAGAAATTGTGGTAGGATCTATTATATTTCATACATATTATTTCCTTTAACACAGTCCTTTTTGAGGGGTAGGATTTTGGGGATTTTTTTCCCTATTTTAGAATTTCAAAACTTACTGATGTAACACAATTAGTAAGGGAGAACTATTCCCAACTATTAAACATTTTGCTTAAATGTGATAGTTTACAAGGAATATTTTGTACTACAGTTCTTAATTAAACAAACCATTATAGCGTATCTGTATTGATAAAAAAGAAATAATAGTTATAGATGTAGATTTACCTGTCTATATAGAGAGGAGAGGGAGAGAGGTATCATGAGATTTTTACTATATTACTACCTAATTTTTTATTTAAAAGTTTATTTTTAGCACTTGGATAATGATTATGTCATGCCAGACCAACTGTTCACCTAGTATAGTGTCCCTATTAGTTAAAAGAAGCATATTCGGTTGGGGTAAAATGATAATTTTCCTACAACAGGTTAACTTCATCAGGTTTGTGACCTGAAACATCACCAGCCATGTGTGGCTAATCAATATGTAGTTCCTTTGCTCAGTCAACCAGAATACATTTATAATTCATTTTTTCTCTGCCATTATGGCTAATAGTCACATCTTTAGGAAAAAAACTAAAACTATTTAGTTTTTAAAAACTATTTATTTAGTACTTGTTTCATGGCTGTACAGAATGGGGCACCAAAAAACTTTAGGTCTAGAAGAAGTTCAATGTTTACCAACCATTTTAAAATTTCAGTAGACAAATTGTAAAAAATAAAAATTTCTAGAATCTAAAACTGGGTGAGAGGAAAGGAGGAGTGGGTTCTGCTAAGCCATTTCAGAAGAACAAGATTGCAATTTCCCTTCAAAAATAAAGCATTAATTTCTTTTAGTCTTTTGCATTGTTCGTCTGCATTTCACAATGTGAAAAATGCTTATGATTAGGAATCTCCAGTCACACTCTTAGCATTGGTGGCCTTCTGAATCTACAGTGAATAACCAGATCACAAAACAAGTAAATGCTGGATGTTGAATTTACATAACATTTTCACTTAATCCCAATTAAGTAATCCTATATAAAACTTTTAAAAGACTAATAGGCTTAATCAGCATCACATAAGAAAACCAGCTTGAAAATAATAAAAGTTTATACAAAATATTCTTTTATATATCCATTATTTTTTCACATTTTTAACCTTTAAAATTATAAAATAACTTCTTTCTCATCCTATGAAAATTGTCTTTACGTTTTCCTCACGACTATTCTTGGAAGCCAAATTTCCCAGATGCAAGGCCCTGGCAGTGGTGTCATGAACCAGCAGCCATGCTTGGCAGCCTGCATGCGTGGAGAGGCAGTTTCTAGACATCTCATTTGTAGTTTAAAAACAGTCCTGATGCTCTTTGAGCCATTGACAGCCTCCTTGATTCATGTTTAAACTGGTTAACAAAAGCCAGAGTTATTATGGTGAATGCATTGAACTCTGAGTAAGTCAAGCAAAAGCAATCAGTCTGCTAACTGTTATGAAAGATATTGTTGTGGAAGGGATTCTTTGCTAAACACAAACAGAAAAGAAATGTTAAGTAAAAACACAGGCGATGTTTAAAAGTTTTCACAAGTCGTATTTAGAATATCACAAAAGACTGGATTAAGTTATATATTTAAATTCAACAAACAGGAATAAAATAGAAGATAGATATGTTATTGTAAAGCAAGTGATATAACCAGCATTCTGACAAGTAATTTTTCTCACCTTTTGTCTCTCCTAACCTTACTAAGCAAAGAAAATCAACCTAGCTCTAAGTAAACACTCAGCAATAGGCAAAACATATCAGAACACTTTTAATAAAATGAGTCCAACATTTTCATTCTGAGGGTAAAAATAATAGTATGGCATTATGTATAATACCACATTTCCTTTTTCTAGTCATCTATCTATGGATACTTAGGTGATTTTCCCTTCTAAACTATTGGGTGTATTGCTACAATAAACATGGATGGGCAGGTACATCTTTGACATTCTGATTTAATTTACTTTGGATATATATATATATATATCCAAAGTAAATATATATATATATATATATATCCAAAGTAAATATATATATATATATATATATATATATATATATATATATCTCCAGTAGTATGATTGATAGCTCAAAGGGGAATATTTTTGAAGAATATCTATACTGTTTTATACAAAAACTATAGAAATTTACATTTCCACAAAATAAAAAAAGAATGAAATCTTGTTCTTTTTTGGCAACATGGATGAGCCCAGAGGACAGGGAAGGACATAAACCAGGAATAGAATGACAAATACAACATGAATCCATTCATTTGTGTAGTCCCAAAATATTGAGTTCATAGAAATAAAAAGTAGAATGGTGGTTACCAGAGACTGGGGAATGTAGTGGAGATGGAAGGAGGATAAGATTTAGGGATATGGCTACAAAGTTATGGAATGTAGGAATAAGTTCGAATTTTCGGTTGCACAGTTGGATGGCCAAAGTTCAGAGTAACACATTGTATAGCTCAAAATATCTGGAAGAGAAGATGTTGAATGTTCTCACAATAAAGAAATGATGATTGATCTGATAAGTATTTTAATTACCCCAAGTTGACTATTGTTAATTATATACATATATCACAATATCACTGTATACCACAAGTGTGTATTATTGTTAAATAAATTCACCGTTATGAGCTGAATTGCAACCTTTCACAAAATTCACAGAAGAATTCATATATTACTTCAGAATGTGGGAGTATTTGGAAATAGGGTCTTTAAAGAAATAATTTAGAAGGAATGGATAGCCTTACTCCAGAGAGTTATGATTTGAATCTGAGCTGTCCCCCAAAAGCTCATCTGAGACAATTCTGGAAGCCACAGTTGAAATGATTGGGTTAGAAAACCCTTAAACCAGTGACTTAATCCCCTTTTAGGGATTATCTGGTAACTGTAGGCTGGTAGGATGTTGATGGAGGTGGTGGGTCATTGTGGGGTGTACCTTTGGGGTATGTATTCTGCATCTGGTGTGGAATTTCTCTGCTCTGTTTCTCCATGTGATGCCTTGAGCTATTTGTCTCTCTGGAGCCATGCTTACTGCCATGGTTTTACCCTGACCTTCACGCCTAAGGAATGGAGCTGGCCTTCCATGAACTAAGACCTCTGACACCATGACACCTTAAATAAATCTCTTTCCTCCTAAGATTGTTCTTGTTAGGTCCTTTAGTCACAGCAGCAAAAAGCTGACAAAAACAGGTTGATTGGTGTCCTTATAAGAAGAGTAAATTTGAATATTCACAGTTAGGTGGAAAACTATTAGAAGACACAATGAAACATGACCATGATATTTGGAAAAGATCTATGACTTCCAGAAAAAAAAAAGAAAAACCTTTTGAAATCTTGATTTCACAGTTTTAGCTTTCAGGAGTATGAAGGAAAAAAAATTCTGTTATTCAAGTTACCTATTTAGGGGGTTGGAGCAGTGGCTCAGCAGTTATGGCGCTTGCCTGACAAGTTTGAGGACATGGTTTTGAATCCCCCACTGTGTACAAAACGAAGTGTCAGAGCAATGAAAGTCACATGAAAAACTAAATAAAATTGATTCTTTCTCTCTCTAACTGTACCTCTTTTTCTTAAGAATTAAAAAAATAAGAAGCCACCTATTTTGTTACTTTATGAGAGTAAACTTAACAAATTTATTGAAAAGAGTAATGTCTTGAATTAGATACAAGATAAATTTGTGATCCTTTATTGGTTTTTAGTAGTCTCCATTGCCATCATCATTATGATTATCCCAATATGATTAATCTAAATGTATACTTGCAGACACAGGCACACACATGCATGTATGTGCACATGCCCACATACACGTATGTCGGGGGCAGCACCCATGGCCCACGCCACACAGGCAGTTTTAAGATGGCGGCTGGCAGCTGGCCTAACTAAGTTAGCTGACCTTTTGTTGTTTTTGGTTTTTGTGTTTGTAACATCTGACTATTTAGGGACAACCAATAGGAGCCAAGAGTAGAGTTTTTTTTTTTATAGCAACAGTTTGTAGATTGGTTTATTTTTATTATATAAGTAGTGTAACTTTTTGAATAAAGAAGAAGAGATCTTTATAAGCAACAAGTGTGTATATGTCGTTATTGTCACCTCCCGGGTTTCGACACCATTTGTCGTTGTCTCCTCAACCGGCGAGGTGACAATAACGACATATACACACTTGTTGCTTATAAAGATCTCTTCTTCTTTATTCAAAAAGTTACACTACTTATATAATAAAAATAAACCAATCTACAAACTGTTGCTATAAAAAAAAAACTCTACTCTTGGCTCCTATTGGTTGTCCCTAAATAGTCAGATGTTACAAACACAAAAACCAAAAACAACAAAAGGTCAGCTAACTTAGTTAGGCCAGCTGCCAGCCGCCATCTTAAAACTGCCTGTGTGGCGTGGGCCATGGGTGCTGCCCCCGACATACGTGTATGTGGGCATGTGCACATACATGCATGTGTGTGCCTGTGTCTGCAAGTATACATTTAGATTAATCATATTGGGATAATCATAATGATGATGGCAATGGAGACTACTAAAAACCAATAAAGGATCACAAATTTATCTTGTATCTAATTCAAGACATTACTCTTTTCAATAAATTTGTTAAGTTTACTCTCATAAAGTAACAAAATAGGTGGCTTCTTATTTTTTTAATTCTTAAGAAAAAGAGGTACAGTTAGAGAGAGAAAGAATCAATTTTATTTAGTTTTTCATGTGACTTTCATTGCTCTGACACTTCGTTTTGTACACAGTGGGGGATTCAAAACCATGTCCTCAAACTTGTCAGGCAAGCGCCATAACTGCTGAGCCACTGCTCCAACCCCCTAAATAGGTAACTTGAATAACAGAATTTTTTTTCCTTCATACTCCTGAAAGCTAAAACTGTGAAATCAAGATTTCAAAAGGTTTTTCTTTTTTTTTTCTGGAAGTCATAGATCTTTTCCAAATATCATGGTCATGTTTCATTGTGTCTTCTAATAGTTTTCCACCTAACTGTGAATATTCAAATTTACTCTTCTTATAAGGACACCAATCAACCTGTTTTTGTCAGCTTTTTGCTGCTGTGACTAAAGGACCTAACAAGAACAATCTTAGGAGGAAAGAGATTTATTTAAGGTGTCATGGTGTCAGAGGTCTTAGTTCATGGAAGGCCAGCTCCATTCCTTAGGCGTGAAGGTCAGGGTAAAACCATGGCAGTAAGCATGGCTCCAGAGAGACAAATAGCTCAAGGCATCACATGGAGAAACAGAGCAGAGAAATTCCACACCAGATGCAGAATACATACCCCAAAGGTACACCCCACAATGACCCACCACCTCCATCAACATCCTACCAGCCTACAGTTACCAGATAATCCCTAAAAGGGGATTAAGTCACTGGTTTAAGGGTTTTCTAACCCAATCATTTCAACTGTGGCTTCCAGAATTGTCTCAGATGAGCTTTTGGGGGACAGCTCAGATTCAAATCATAACTCTCTGGAGTAAGGCTATCCATTCCTTCTAAATTATTTCTTTAAAGACCCTATTTCCAAATACTCCCACATTCTGAAGTAATATATGAATTCTTCTGTGAATTTTGTGAAAGGTTGCAATTCAGCTCATAACGGTGAATTTATTTAACAATAATACACACTTGTGGTATACAGTGATATTGTGATATATGTATATAATTAACAATAGTCAACTTGGGGTAATTAAAATACTTATCAGATCAATCATCATTTCTTTATTGTGAGAACATTCAACATCTTCTCTTCCAGATATTTTGAGCTATACAATGTGTTACTCTGAACTTTGGCCATCCAACTGTGCAACCGAAAATTCGAACTTATTCCTACATTCCATAACTTTGTAGCCATATCCCTAAATCTTATCCTCCTTCCATCTCCACTACATTCCCCAGTCTCTGGTAACCACCATTCTACTTTTTATTTCTATGAACTCAATATTTTGGGACTACACAAATGAATGGATTCATGTTGTATTTGTCATTCTATTCCTGGTTTATGTCCTTCCCTGTCCTCTGGGCTCATCCATGTTGCCAAAAAAGAACAAGATTTCATTCTTTTTTTATTTTGTGGAAATGTAAATTTCTATAGTTTTTGTATAAAACAGTATAGATATTCTTCAAAAATATTCCCCTTTGAGCTATCAATCATACTACTGGAGATATATATATATATATATATATATATATATATATATATATTTACTTTGGATATATATATATATATATATATTTACTTTGGATATATATATATATATATCCAAAGTAAATTAAATCAGAATGTCAAAGATGTACCTGCCCATCCATGTTTATTGTAGCAATACACCCAATAGTTTAGAAGGGAAAATCACCTAAGTATCCATAGATAGATGACTAGAAAAAGGAAATGTGGTATTATACATAATGCCATACTATTATTTTTACCCTCAGAATGAAAATGTTGGACTCATTTTATTAAAAGTGTTCTGATATGTTTTGCCTATTGCTGAGTGTTTACTTAGAGCTAGGTTGATTTTCTTTGCTTAGTAAGGTTAGGAGAGACAAAAGGTGAGAAAAATTACTTGTCAGAATGCTGGTTATATCACTTGCTTTACAATAACATATCTATCTTCTATTTTATTCCTGTTTGTTGAATTTAAATATATAACTTAATCCAGTCTTTTGTGATATTCTAAATACGACTTGTGAAAACTTTTAAACATCGCCTGTGTTTTTACTTAACATTTCTTTTCTGTTTGTGTTTAGCAAAGAATCCCTTCCACAACAATATCTTTCATAACAGTTAGCAGACTGATTGCTTTTGCTTGACTTACTCAGAGTTCAATGCATTCACCATAATAACTCTGGCTTTTGTTAACCAGTTTAAACATGAATCAAGGAGGCTGTCAATGGCTCAAAGAGCATCAGGACTGTTTTTAAACTACAAATGAGATGTCTAGAAACTGCCTCTCCACGCATGCAGGCTGCCAAGCATGGCTGCTGGTTCATGACACCACTGCCAGGGCCTTGCATCTGGGAAATTTGGCTTCCAAGAATAGTCGTGAGGAAAACGTAAAGACAATTTTCATAGGATGAGAAAGAAGTTATTTTATAATTTTAAAGGTTAAAAATGTGAAAAAATAATGGATATATAAAAGAATATTTTGTATAAACTTTTATTATTTTCAAGCTGGTTTTCTTATGTGATGCTGATTAAGCCTATTAGTCTTTTAAAAGTTTTATATAGGATTACTTAATTGGGATTAAGTGAAAATGTTATGTAAATTCAACATCCAGCATTTACTTGTTTTGTGATCTGGTTATTCACTGTAGATTCAGAAGGCCACCAATGCTAAGAGTGTGACTGGAGATTCCTAATCATAAGCATTTTTCACATTGTGAAATGCAGACGAACAATGCAAAAGACTAAAAGAAATTAATGCTTTATTTTTGAAGGGAAATTGCAATCTTGTTCTTCTGAAATGGCTTAGCAGAACCCACTCCTCCTTTCCTCTCACCCAGTTTTAGATTCTAGAAATTTTTATTTTTTACAATTTGTCTACTGAAATTTTAAAATGGTTGGTAAACATTGAACTTCTTCTAGACCTAAAGTTTTTTGGTGCCCCATTCTGTACAGCCATGAAACAAGTACTAAATAAATAGTTTTTAAAAACTAAATAGTTTTAGTTTTTTTCCTAAAGATGTGACTATTAGCCATAATGGCAGAGAAAAAATGAATTATAAATGTATTCTGGTTGACTGAGCAAAGGAACTACATATTGATTAGCCACACATGGCTGGTGATGTTTCAGGTCACAAACCTGATGAAGTTAACCTGTTGTAGGAAAATTATCATTTTACCCCAACCGAATATGCTTCTTTTAACTAATAGGGACACTATACTAGGTGAACAGTTGGTCTGGCATGACATAATCATTATCCAAGTGCTAAAAATAAACTTTTAAATAAAAAATTAGGTAGTAATATAGTAAAAATCTCATGATACCTCTCTCCCTCTCCTCTCTATATAGACAGGTAAATCTACATCTATAACTATTATTTCTTTTTTATCAATACAGATACGCTATAATGGTTTGTTTAATTAAGAACTGTAGTACAAAATATTCCTTGTAAACTATCACATTTAAGCAAAATGTTTAATAGTTGGGAATAGTTCTCCCTTACTAATTGTGTTACATCAGTAAGTTTTGAAATTCTAAAATAGGGAAAAAAATCCCCAAAATCCTACCCCTCAAAAAGGACTGTGTTAAAGGAAATAATATGTATGAAATATAATAGATCCTACCACAATTTCTTAATTATGACAAATGGTGATTATGATAATGATTCATGTTCCTATTTTGAAAATAAATGGCATGTCTTATATTTCATATTGTTTTTAGTTTTGTGTTTTTTGTTATATTTTAATGGTAATAGTGCAAGTAAAAGAGAGTAAATCCCTACATAGTGATAAATATATCTTGTATCTAGAAAAACACAGAATCTGTTCTACCGGGTCATCAATGCAGTACATATTCTCTTACACTAAATGGATAGTGGAAAGGTAGAATCATCTATATTTGTCACAAATTAGTAACAGGAGCATATTTTCTTTGCTTTGGAGTCTAAAATTATCTTAATGAATGGAAGAAATATTCTAGGCATGTATTTAGTTGGAAATAGGCTCCACCTTCTGGTGACTGAATCTGGGACATTCATCCCACTGATCCTGACACAAATATACTGCCTAAAAATTGATCTCGGCTGGTTTTTCCTTTGCCAAACTGCAAACATACCAGGGTAGAGTATCTTTAAAACAATAGTTACATAAGAAGTCAAACAGTTTACATTTCAAAAATTTGTTATTGTGTTGCATAGTGAAAGCTTTTCAAACACTATTTTTATAGTGACAGATAATACACATTCTGTGATATTTATCTTTTTAAAATATATACAAGAGAGAAAATTAAATCCTGAAGACAATGAAAATTATTTCATAAGAACTTACACAATTTAAATGTGTTATTATCTGTAAAATGTGTTAAAAGTGCTCAATGAATAAGGATCTATCAAAAGTTAGTTCTCAATTATTATTGCATTATCATTATGAAAATTCTTATATATATAATACATATTATATTTACCCTCATAATCAACTGAATAAGGGTATCCGTTTCAATTTCAGGCACAAAAAAAAAGATGACATTTTGGTTTATAGGATATCTTATTGTTATATACCTTCTATAAGGATCTCTAAGACATTAAAAAATAATGTAGGGGGCTGGAGCAATGGCTCAGTGGTTTTGGCGCTTGCCTGGCAAGCATGAGGACCTGGGTTCAAACCCCAGCACCACGTACACAACTAAGTCTTGGAGCAACTAAGGCCATGTGAAAAACTAAATAAAGTTGTTTCTCTCTTTCTCTGTCTCTCTCACCGTCTGTCTTTCTTTAAAAAACAAAAAATAATGTAGGATGTGATAATCTTTGAGCATTTTAGTTTTTAAAGTGAAGTCCCTGGATATTTCTGTTTCAATTATTAACACAAATGTAACTTCACAAATGAGAACACTCTTGCTACTACAAAGACTCCTTTATAGAGAGGATCAACTTTAAGGGAGGAGATTTGGGAACAGTGGTTCAGTGTTTTCGTATGTGGTTTTTTTTTATTTTTTGCTTTTTCTGAGATCTGCAATTGAATACTATGGTAGCTTAAAATTAAGCCAACCAAAGTTTTTCAATGTCATGTTTCCAGCTTATCAGTCATCCACTTTACTACTTACTGGCAATGCTAGTGCACGGGTTTCTTACTGCCTTGTTAATAATCACTGTCATATGCCATTGAACTTTGTATAGTTGGTGGCATGCTGAAGATTTAAAAAATTGGCTCTTAATTATATAACAATGGATTTCTCCTTTACACTTTTGAATTTTTCCAACTATTATTCCTGTAACTTTGAGCATCTTTTTAAACACAAAGCAAAATAAGTGTATTTAGTTAAAGTACTCCAATGGTTTTCAATTGTACTGGGAAAAAAAACACATAATTTCTTACTGTTGCTTATAAGGACTTCATTTCCTAACTGTTGGTCTCTGACTTTATCTCATACACTAAGGATATTGATCTTTCTCAGCCCCTCAGTCTATTGGCTTTGGAGGTTTTGAAGTGGCTTCTGCCTCGTTTTGCAGAAAACTTCCACAAAATTTTCATGTTTGATCCCCTAACATTATTAAATGATCTTCACAAACATAGTTTTCACACATATCTTCCATAGAATAGAAAATTTAAAGGTATCTGCAAACTCCCATGTTATAATACGCACAAGATAGCATCACCTGGATAATTTAATCAAAATTAAACATTACATCCTTTGCTCTTTCTCCAATCAATTAAATAAAAATTGTGAGGATGGAATTAAGGTTGTAATTAAGGATGGAATTATGTATTTTTAAAAATCTGACCAAGTGATTTTAATAAGCATTTAGAATAGACAATTACTGCTCAAGCATATTGTTTATTTTCTCATTTTATTCCTATCTGGATGAAAGTTAATTATATCCTGATTTGCTTGTATATAGTAATTTTTTTTCTGTAGACAGCATAAGATCTGTGGGAGCATGCATATATCTGTCTTGTTTATGTATTGTAAATTTCT
>PVKS010046970.1:0-13032 GCA_004027875.1 Aplodontia rufa | reverse complement strand
TTACCTGTGTATGACATAGCAACATCTAAGATAGAATATTTAAAATTCTATGCCAAACTTGAAAAAAATCCCTCCAAAACTGTCTTCCCTGACAGTCCATGACAAATTTTCACATTCTATTTTGTCTCTCTGATTATATATTCTGCATAATTTTTATCCATCTACTTAATGCTTATAATTTTACTTTTTTCTCTCTTACCAGAACATAAAAGGACAAAAAGAGAGGTATTATTTTTATCACTTGTAATATATATAAAATTTAAAAATTATCAACATTAAAAATAACTCTATTAGATGTATTGAAATATAAACATGTGAAAATGCCTGATAAAATAGTCTTTTAGAATGTAGGAAAATAAGACAAGTGAGAATAATGAGAAAACAAAAGTATAATAAATGTAGGAATCAGATTTTGGATAAATGTAAGAAAGTATTCAGCAAAAAAGTGTCACTGTGAGACTGGAGTGGTGGCTCAGCAGCTATGGTGCTTGCCTGGCATGCACACACATGAGTATTCAAACCCCAGCACCACATACACAACCAAGTGTCAAAGCAATGCAAGCCACATGAGAAACTACATAAAATTGATTGTCTCTCTATCTCTCACTGTCCTTCTTTCTTTTTTTTTTAAAAAAAAAAGTATGGCTGTATGTGTGAGGGTGCTCATCACAATTTATGAATTGATTTCATGCATATACCACAACGATCTTCAGGTATTGTCGTGGGGAAAACTGATAAGAAAAAAACCAAGTGAACAAGCTCTGCTGTGCCCTGCTTCTCAGGGCCCCCTGACAAGTATTCATTATCTGACCAGGGAAAATGTTGCTTGAAATTTCTTCAACTTCTATAAGCTCAAGGAGAGTTTTCTCTGGTATTTCCTGTTGCAACAGGAAAATTCAATAGCTAAATAGAGAAATATTCTATATTCATGAAAATGAGGACTCAATATTATCAATATATCAGTTTTCTTATATTGATCTATAGATTAAATGCACTCCAAGTTAAACTTTGAGAAAGTTATTTCAAATATCAACAAATTAAATTATACCATGAAGTTTTTATCAGATGAAAAGAGACCCACCCAGAATAGACCACACAATATCAAAAGAGATGAAGTAAGCTGTACAAGTGGCATTATTGGATTCCACATTTTAAAGGGATGATTAATTCCTGAGAACCCCTCCCTTATTAGTGGGATTGGTGCTCTTATAAAAGAGATATTATAGACAGTGTAGATGAATAGATCTATGAAATAAAAGAGTTCAGAAACAGACACATAAATATTGTCAACTGTTATGGGTTAAAGGGTGATGGAGTTAAGTGAACTTGTAAGATGATTGAGTGCTTAATTAGACATTATACAGATTGATTGGATCTCTATACTAACTGGATTATGAGACTAGACAATGTGCTTGATTGAGGACTGCTTTTCCCACTTAGTACTGTAAAAGCCTGTCAATCTGTCCATCATACCATATTAATTTGGTCTCTTAAATGGAAACCAATAAGACTTCTTAGTCCCCCCCCAAAAAAAATCAAAGAGTAGTGTTGGTAGTTGCAAATGCTCTGTGCCAAAACATTGTGTATAGCATATACTGGAACATGTCAAAAATCCTGAAAGCATCTCCAAATGATGAATGGGATTGGGGGGTGAGAGAATTTCTAATTAAGTGTCATTGTTAATTTGCTATTGGACATTAACTGAAGTGACTGCTATGACTGAACCACATAAAATAACACTGAAACTTGAAATTCCCTGAGTGCATAAGTGTCCATCATGGAACTCTGCAGTGGGGATAGAAGTGCTCAGAAGAATTCTAAAATAACATGTATATCGTTTATGCAGAAACACTCATGCTATTTAGAGAATACTACTTGGGAGGGCAAGGAGGTCAAGAAAGCCATGACTGACAAAAACCTGCTTAGTTAGTTTATGTCAGCTCCTAACTAAAAAAGCAATATTCGACTGTAGAAAGCTACCGCTCTGAACAAGGCACAAGAAAGTTAGCTTGGTGGTTTGAGTTGCATTTGTTTGCTCTAATGTTTCAGTCAATTCATAGGCAATGTCTAATGGGCCTATTACATGTTCATGTAAGAGGGCAATAGGACCTGGCCTGTAAAAAAGCTGCCGTATGTGATTTAGTCCAGTGGAAATCATTATGGGAAATTGAAGGATATGTTTATCCCCCTCAGAAGAAATTCACTCAAGGTTCACGAGGTGAGTACAATCAGTAATCCCTCATCCCCATGTGCTTCCTTCCTTACCTGAGTCTATAAAAAGAAATGACCTGGAGGTATTACAGGAATGCAAAGGTGGAATGAATCTAGCAAAAATCCCCTTGCAACAACTGAGACACACAATACTACTAAGACATGTTCTGTGACTCTACAGATAACTATGCGACAGATTCCTAGGGGAAGGACCTGAAGGACCTAGGAAGACAGACTGATATGGGAGCCTCAAGTGCCTATAAATGTGCACTAACAGAGGTAGACAGTAATTCTGTAATGAGCAAAACAATCATCGGAATGTTGAACTAAGGGGGCTGCAGTGGTGGCTCAGCAGTTACAGCAATTGCATGGCATAAGCGAGGACATGGATTCAACAATGAGCACAAATTCAAGAGGTTCAATAAACTACTCCAAAATAAACTCAAATAAATCCATGTGAGATTTTCAAAATGGTGACTGTGCCCCAGGATTCCCAGTTGGGTCCCTTAACACCTCCAGTGTGTGGGGCTACTCAACTTCTGCCTGCTCCTTGTGGAAGCTACTGGTGGCTGTAAGAAAGGAGAGGGGAAAGGAGGGAGCCTGCAGAGGGAGACATTCCAACAGCCTCCTGGGGAGAGCAGAGGAGTGGGCTGACTCCTGGTGGTGAGGCTGCAGGACTCAACTAGCATCCTCACTCACAAAAGCTCTTCAGAACTCTACATTTGGGATCATCAGTCCATCTGCAGGTGAGTAAAGAGCAGAACCACAGTGAAAAAGTGATGATGGACATACCTGCAGTAAGTGAAGGACTGCTCTGACCCTGGCTTCCACAGGTTAATTTTGTTCCAGGTCCCTCCTTTCCTGTTGTCCCTAGCACCCCAGGTGTGGGGCCTCTGCTTAGGCTTGCTAATCCTGCCTAGGTCTGGACCCCTACTCCCTGGGACCCCTGGGATGCTTCCTGGGCAGCTGCCTGTAGGAAGAGATAAGCTGGTGGAACAGCTGCCCAAGCTCCCAGCTATCACACCTGGGCCCACAAAAGGAAGATGCTTCCAGAGATGTGGGACTCTGGCCCTTGCAACTTAGTCAGCTATCATTGTTGAGCTGGGGACCTTGGGCTCTTGTGTCCAGCAGGAGATGCCCATGTCCTCCCTGCTGGAACCTGTGAAGATGCTATATTACTGGCAAGTAGGAGTGGAGGCTCCAGAGTACTGAGTTGGAGATGGGGCGATTATCCTGGAGAATCTGGGTGGGTCTCATGTGATCTCTAGGGACCTATAGGGTATCCATGGAGAAATGGTGGGCCACACTCCTGCTGGAGAAGCAAGGAGGAGAGGCAACTTGCACCCTATCATGTGGTTTGTATCTGACCCTCGACTGGGCACCTGCTAGGTGACCAATGCTGCACCCAGTACCACATTAAACCTCAAATTGAATGAGGCCTTCAGTCACCTCAGAGTGTGATGCAGAGCTCAGAGGGGCAGGGCCCTTCCTTGTGCCCCACTTTTGGTGACATGATGTCATATGGATGGTCATCTCCCAGGGAACTGGACCCATTGCTAAAATGGACAAAGAAGAGGCCAAACCTCATCACAGCAATGGTGGGGCCTGGTCAGTGGCCTGCAGCAGAGATAACTAAACAGATAGGTGTGGTAAGTAGGACCTTCCAGAGCCCTAAGACCAGATCAGGGACAGACCTCCAGGGTCTAAGGGACAATTGCTGAGGGAAAAGATGAGATGGGGACCAGGATCTACTACCCCAGCAGGGGGCTATTGACACCTCTCTCTCTGTGCAGCTGGGCTTCTCAACCAATCCAGGCCTAGGGCTACCAGACCAGCCAGTAGCTCTCTGACCATGTACAGTGACTGTGCAGGAATGCACACCTTGGCTGCTTCCTCAAGAATAATGTCCCCTCCCATCAGATAACCATTTGTCTCCTTCTGCACCTTCCTGAGAAGTACTCCCTCTCCTAGGGTGCAGCTGATCCATCAAGGAATGGACACTTGACTCGAGGAAAGCCAATTACAGCCCCATCCCTGGGTCCCCCCTCTTGCCATTCTCAGGGGGATCTGCTGAGTTCCGGGAGTTTATTCAGGGAGATGCCCTCAGTGGTGATCTGATCCTGCTATCCAGGGTGCAGTGGGAAGGATGAGGGGGAGAGTCAGTACAAGTGTCCCTGAGATCAGCTGTTGGCCCATTGGTGGTGCTTCTAACCCCAGCCAACTTGAGTCAGCCTTGTCACTTGCCACTCATAGTCCTAGAGATGGAGCCTGTGCCTTGCCCACCACCTACCTATCTCCTTGAAGTTTTTTCTGAAAGGCAAAAGCATGTGGTCTTAGTTCCCATAAAATTCCCTTCCAATAGTCTCTCTATTCTTGTTTCTTCTGGGTAGCATGGGGGAAGGTAGTGAGGCTTGAAAGGAGACACAGGAAGAGATCTCAGGGAGGCCTGCTGGCTGCAAGGGCTTAGACTTCCAGCAGTGTCCTCAATGAAGGCACAGAAATCGGTGCTTTCCCCCATGTAATGCCCAGGGGAAATGATAGCTCCTGCATTCCTGAGGAGTACCCTCATCTTCTCTGTATTTGGAAGTCTAAATCAGAGCATGGCCCTGCCAACATCCAGGACACCTTCCTGGACCTTGATGGGATAAAGCACTTTTTCTACCCCACACCAGGTGTCTTTGAAGGGGACCTTCTGTATCCTTGAGACAAGCGAAACAGTGTAGTTGGAAGTTTGGGGAAATCAAGAGGAAACGAATGCTTTTTTTTTTTAAAGAGAGAAGGACAGTGAGAGAGGGAGAGATAGAATCAATTTTTATTGAGTTTTTCACATGGCTTTCATTGCTCTGACACTTAGTTGTGTACATGGATGCTGGAGTTCAAACCCGCTTTCTTGTGCATGCCAGGCAAGTGCTGTAACCACTGAGCCACGGCTCCAGCCCCTATAATTTTCTTAAAATAAAACCTGTGTACCGTGCTTACCTTGGCATTTGTCAGTTTCCACCAAACTGGCAATACCCATCTGATTAGGTGTCCTTTCCTGGGTATCTGGCTCTCTGGCTTCTCTGCCTTTCTGTCCACAGGCTGGACCTCTCTCCAGCAACCAGAGGGGGACAGGGCTGGTCTTATTCCCTTCACACAAATGTGAAGTATTATTGTATAATATTGTGATCTTCACATGGGAGTTAGACCAGCCACAGGCATTCCTGTTAAGGTCTAAGTTCTCAGGCATTCCTGAGAATTTCATCCCATGACTGTGTCTTCATCGTTATATGTTAGTCCTTCAGAGGATTTGCTTTTATTCCATTGTATATAATATCCTACTGTTGGGGTCTGACCTTCGGTCTGACCTCCACTCCGTTTCATCAGCTGCCCTGGAGCGGTCTTGTTACCATTTGTATGAATTCCTTCAGGAGGGGCTTCTAGGTCGTGCTTTGTTATACAAAAGGTCAAACAGAGTGGGTCAGAATGTATCCATTACAGAATGTTCCTAATTTTTGTCTGTACTTGAAATCTACATAACACCTGGCAACTCCCTTAGAAGGATTATTGAGTCCTTGGCTGTCTCCCCTCCTCCTCTATAAAAACCCGTGTGCCTTAGTAATAAATGGATTCTGAGCTGCCATCAGCTGCATGTGGTTGCCTCGTTTCCCCGGCTGGGAGGGAAGGGGTCCCCGGACGAGGGGGGACCCGGATTCCAGCCATCGGCACTCACCCTCCTCCTGATCGGCTCCCGGGGGGCAATCCAGCTCCCCACATCCTACATCTCCCCCTTTTTATTTTATAAATTTCTGATATGATTGGATGGAGGATAATCATGCTGTGATAGCAACAATTGGCTAACAGATTGTTGAATACATGTTAAGACAATAGGCATACATAAAAATGCACATATGAGAACCAACACAGGTCCTAACATAGGATATAACCATTTGAATCATGATGGAAGCCAATTAGGCCATGGAATGTATGACATTTTATCAATTATACGATGTAAGTTCTGTAGTTGTGAATCAAGTTGGTAAGAATAACCAGTAATGCTAAAACAGCACATACCAGAGAATTGTTGACAATCTATATGTTCTTTTAACAACAAATAATCGATAGAAGTATGATTTTGTAGTACCGCAGTTCATAGCTCTGCCATTTCCTAATTCATTTCTGCTAAAATTGAGGCAGTAAGATTAGTTACTTTTCTTGTGGCACATGCTAGCTTCTCTACTTCCTTTTGTATTCCTACCACCAGCCCTGGAACAGGCAAAATAAATGCAGCAGATATAGCAACAGCTGTAGATGACATTAAATGTAAATTGTCATCACAGTCTGAGGGAAGGCTACATCTCAAGTGCTGAGGGTCACTTGACAGTAAAGGAAGCAAATGAACAATTATTCCAAAGAAACAGGATCCTGAAAAATTTCTTGGCAAAGCAGTAAAAGTTACATTATCAAAAAAGAAGCACCATCCATTGGGTAACTATTTTCCCAATGGCAGAGAAATGTTGGTTATGTAATTCAGGAAGACATTGAAGTGACAGAATTTATACATAAATAATCTCATCCCATTGAAATAGCAACAGGAAGCCCCAAACTAGGGCATACAACCAGGGTGTTTTCTTGAACCATATTATCCATAGTCAAATTTGCACATTGATTTAAAGTTACTCCCAAAGCAATTAAATTCTTTTGCAATATTTATGTATAGAAGTGTGTCTGTGTGTTTGTACATATAGCTGATCCCAGAGATGCTTAAACTTATGTACCCAGCCCTTTTTATTTTTCATTTTGAGACAGGGTCTCATTAAGTTGCTCAGGACCTCACTAAGTTGCTGAGTTATTGAGGCTGGCCTTGAATTTGTAATCCTCCTGCCTCAACCTCCGAAAGCATAGGGATTATAGGCATATGACACTGTGCCTGGCATATAACCTGTATGTATTAATAGATTGGTCATGGTAAAATAATAGTATACAATGAAAAGGATCACATCAGTTCTCCAAACTTCCTCTTTAATGTATGCCTGTTCTTTGCCTCATAATTGTTTCTAAGAAAAAACCCACTAAGCATCTTGTCCACAATTGAGGATTACCAATGTTACTGTCACTTTTTAGGACCTGTATCTTGGAACACATTTTTCCACACGTGAAATGGGTCCACACACTGATCGGACAGTTTTTTTTCTTCCTTAAAGGCTATCTATTATGTGAAGTCATTTAAAAATATTCCTATCTTTCCCTAGAAAAAAACAGATATGTCTTTTCTTTTTTCTACATTGATAACTCTTTGAGTGTTTAAGTTGTCTTTAGCTGTTGAATGGCAAGTTCTTTAAATGTCCATTTTATTGCTCCTGCCCTGAAGGGATAAACTTTTAAGTCATCTATGTGCAAACTTTCTATATGCAAAACTAATTTAAATTAATTTATTAAGTTCCTGCTAAGTCATGAGTATTAAAGAGTAGCAATAAATGCTATCAGTGATAACACTAATGGAGGTAATGCATAAGTGGGGACTTCAAGACTGAGGCTAGTTGACAGAGGGCAAGAAAGGGTGAAAGCATGAAAGGCATTAGTAAGAAGAAGAGGACTATCAAATGAACTTTGTTGCTTCTAAGATAGTGAAAGGCCAGGTGAGGAAGAATATACCACAAGATTAATAATGCCAAAGACACAATATGTCAATGTGAGAGTATATGATTTTATAGAGGCAGTATCTGTAGTCATTGAAACAGTGTTTAGTGACATGGAGACAGAGTCTATTGTCATGGACATGGTGCCTGTTTTCATGCAAACTGACTCTGTACTTATGGAGAAGCTAAAAGTTGTCATGGATAAGGGGTGCATTTCTAAAAGATGGAGTAAGTTTACAAAGAAAGGTGATTTTGTTTAGGAGTTTGCATTTGTTGTCATAGAGTTTGTAGGAGTTTGTGTGTTTTCAATGAGATGATGTGTGCTGTCAGGGAGAAAGTGTGTTCTCAAAGAGATGGAATGTGTGGTAAAGGAAATTTTTTTCCAAGGAGAGGGTACGTGATATCAAGAAGAAGGTTTGTGTTGTTATGGAGTTGATGTGTGTTGTCATAAAACACTGCGTGTTCTCATGTTGATGGTGTACAAAGTCAGGGAAATGGTTCATGCTGTCATGGATGTAGTGTCCATTGTCATGAAGATGGGCTCTGCACTCATGCAAAAGCTGAATGTTGTTATGGAGATGGGTTAGGTGATGGTTAGTAGCCATGTTAACTGAAGACAGTAACTAATCCTACAATTCCACTCATAGGTGGTAATTAACATGGTAACATGAACAGATGAAACAAAGTAACCCAATTAACACTGTATATTGCACACATTGGCTGCTCACATTGTGACTTTTGCATTATCTTGTGAGGTATTAGAAGTCATAAAGACCAACAATTAATCACAGGTTGGGGAGCTTGCTGTTAATCTTTCCAAATTGCAACCAGCTCAAGTTACTGAGAGAAAAACAAAAACCCCACAAATCATCAAGAAACTCCCAAAGTAAATAACCAAAAGGGCTTACTGGCCTCGTTCCTCACTACTAAAAATGAAGAAAAAGGCAAGCAATTCTCCTCCTCAAACCCATAACTAACCAGCCAAGGAGTCCACAGATAGAGTACTGGATGAAAACCTAGAAAAAAGTATCAACAATCTGATTATGAAAATGATCAAAGAATTAAAAGAAGACATAAGAAAGGAAATAAGAGAGCAAATTCAGGAGCTGAAAGACCACTTTATGAAATAAGTACACATTCTGAAAAGAAACATAGCAGAGGTCTTAGAATTGAAAAACAGTCAATCAAATTAAAAGTTCAATGGAAGATATGAATATTGGAGTAAACTCATGGAAGATAGAACTTCAGCTGTCAAAGAAAGAGCATCAGAAAATGAAGAAAGGCTGAGTAATCTTGATTCCAAGGAGGACAGAAAAGAGAAAAAAAAATTATAGAGCATAATCAGAACTTTCAAGAAATAGGGGACAAGATCAGAAGAAATAATATGAGAGTAATTGGGTTACGGGGAATATTGAACAACAAATGAATGGCATAAAGAACCTTCTCAATGAGATAGTCAAAGAAAATTTCCCCTGTATCATAATTTAATCTAGAAATTCATATTCAAGAGGCCTATAGGATAGCAAATTGACCTAACCAAATAAGAAACTCACAGAGATACATCATATACAAAGTGAATAATAGAGAAAACAAGGAAAGACTATTAAAATCAGTAAGAGAAAAATAACAAGTCACTTTCAGAGGCAAACCAATAAGGATTACAGTGGATTACTCAACTCAGACCATAAAGGCAAGAAGAGTGTGGAATGATATTTTTCAAATACTGAAAGAAAATAATTTCAAGCCAAATACCATACCCTGCAAAACTCAGCTTCAAATTTGATGGGGAAATAAAATCCTTCCAAGATAAGAACAAGTTATCAATACACATGAACATGAAACAAGCTCTACAGACAATACTCACAAATAAACTTCAAAAAAGGAACAAGCTAACAACTCCCTAAGCACATAATCATAGGAAAGTTCATAAAATTATAACTCACTAAAAGATATCCAATTGTGACCAAAGGTCACAATGCCAAGGAACTAAATTCACATACCTATTGTAACAATGAATGTGAATGGACTCAATGCCCCAATCAAGAAACACAGACTAGAAGAATGTATCAAAAAGCAAAATTTAACATGCTGCTTATAGGAGAAACAGCCTATGGCCAAGGATAGACACAGATTGAAGGTGAACAGTTGACAAAAATCTTACCAGGCCTATGGCTCAAGAAAGGAAGCCACTGTTGTGATACTTGTATATGACAAAGGAAATTTTGATGAAAAATCAGTCAGAAGACATAACAAAGATCACTACATCTTAGTAAAAGATGATATAACAATAGTCAACATTTATACCCCTAAATACAACCCTTCCAAATATGTGGAAAAAGTGCTCAAGGACATTAAACCACTTATTGACCTCAACACAATAATCCTGGGGTACTTTAATATACCACTATCAACAATACACAGATCATTAAAGCAAAAATATTAATAAAGATATCTCTAACCTGAGTAACTCTATCAATCAATTGGACTTAACAGACATCTACAGAATATTTCATCCCAAATCAACTGAGTGTACCTTCTCAGCTGCACATGGATCCTTCTCCAAAATGGGTCATATCCTAGTCCACAAAGTAAATCTTAGCAAATACAAAAAAGTTGATGTATTCCCGTGTATCCTATCAGATGCTAATGGTATGATCCTAGCAATTAACAGGAGGAAAAAAAAAACAGCAGAAAGTACATAACTATATGGAGAGTGTGTATGAAAGCATTCTTAAGAGGTAAATTAGTAACACTGAGTGCCTTCATCAAAAATCAAGAGAGTCCAAATAAATAAACTCACATTCCAACTAAAATCCCTAAAATCCTAAATCAAACAGAAAGCAGGAGATAATGAAGATCAAAGCAAAAATCAATAAAATTGAAAACAAAAGAATGATACAAAGAATCAATGAAATGAAGAGTTGGTTCTTCAAAAAAATAAATAAAAGTGACAGACTCCCTATCCAACTCCACCAAAAGGAAGAATGAAGTAAAGCAAATCAACAAGAGATGAAAATAGAGACATTAACACTGACTCATCCGAAATACAGAATATTATCAAAATCTATTTTGGAAAACTATAGTCTTCCAAATTTGATAATCTGGAAGACATGGGAAAATATCTAGCCACATATGACATTCACAAATAACACAGAAGGATATTGAAAATCTAAACAAACCAATCTCAGGTAGCAAAATTGAAACAGCAATCAAAGGCATTCCAGAAAAGAAAAGCCTAGGACCTGATGGATTCTCAGCAGAGTTCTACCAGACCTTTACAGAAGAATTAACACTTCTCCTTAGTAAGCTATTCCATGAAACTGAAAAGGATAAAAACCTCCCAAACACTTTTTATGAAGCAAACAAACATAACACTGATACCAAAACCCAACAATGACACATCAAGAAAACTACAGACTAATCTCCCTAATGAACATAGAAGCAAAAATCCTTAATAAATTACTTGCAAACTGCATCCAAAAACACTTCAAGAAGACAATACATCACAATAAATTGGGCTGCATTCCACAAATGCAGGACCATTTCAACATACACAAATCAATAAATGTGATTCACCACTTAAACAGAAACAAGCAGTTGACCCAATAGTCCCAAGCATACAGGTTTAGTTGCAAACACACCTCCACTAAACAAATGGGGCCAAGTCAACCGGCACTGTTTACCAGTGGAAGGTCTGATGCCTAAATTAGGGTTGTGCCTACTTCGGCCCTTGGCCAGCTTTACATTACTTTTAAAGTAGCCAAAAAGCACATCAGAAATGACCTGCAGAATTGCTTTTCTAATATAAATACGTACCGTCCTGTAACGTATTCCAAATACAAACTCATTCTAATGGCAGACACTAAATTGAGCGTGCATATTTGCTGGCCAAACCCTACTTTCAGAGCTTTGCACGACCATCTCGCGAGCTCACTGAGACATCCCTGCAGCACGGCTTCCTTCCAGCCCTAACGCGCCGCTCGCCGGCCGCGCGCGCGCGCGCACGCACGCACGCACGCACGCCCGTGCGCCCCGCCCCGCCGCCCAGGCCGTGGGCACGCACGCTCACACACGCCCGCGCACCACTGCCCAGGCTGCGCGCGCGCACACACACACACACACACTCGCGTACGCTGAGTCCTGCAGCGTCTCGCGGCAAAGGTCCCTGCATCCCGCGCGGGCCAGTGGCGTGCGCTGCAGACCCTGGCAGCACCTACAGCAGTCACCCACTACCCACCCGCTGGGTCAAAGGGTAGCTGGTCAGTGGCGCCCCCACGCGCCCGGGCGGGGCGGCGCTCACTGCGCACGCGCAACGCGAGCCGTAGCAACACCCTAAGGCGCGAGGGCCAATCAGCGTGGCCGAGGGCGGGGCTTCTCGCGGGAGGGTTGGCCGCGAGCGACTTCCGTCAATATTCTCGGAAGCGACGCGGTTGGTGCGCTGGAGTGGTAGCTGCTGGTGAGGCCCGCCAGGTGGGGAGGGACCCGCCGGGTGGGACTGAGTCCATCAGGACATCCAGCCAGCTGGGACAGAGACAGTGGGGCTTCCGGTGGGACCGGGCCTTGGTGGACGAGGGGCCGCCTGGGTAGGGAGGGGACCTCCAGATGGGACCCGGTCCATCCGGCCAGCCAGGTGCTGGGCAGGGGCCTTGGTGCCCGCAGGCGGAGAGGGGACCGCCAGGTGGGATAGGGACAGTGGGGGATTCTGATGGGACCAATCCTGTTAAAGTTCTCATAACCCCATCATTTCACCTCTAATCTTTTTTTTTACGTCTCACACACGAGCTTTTGGGGGTTACCTAATATGTAAACTGTAACAGGGAGACACAAACATTCAGACATTAGAAATGCCTAAAGTATGAAATTAATACTCATATGAAGGAAAACCTCTAAAGGTGTCCCACAGTCTCTGAACTTGTCCCTCGGGCCAACCACCCAGGTGGGACTGGGGCAGTGGTGGCTAACGGTGGGACGGGTCCGAAGGGCCAGCCAAGTGGGACAGGGGCAGTGGGGGCTTCCAGTGGGAACTGGCCTTGGAGCCGAGGGGCCCTCTGGGTGGGGGGGCCCTCCAGGTGGGACAGGGGCCTTGGGACCGGCCAAGTGGGCAGGGTCTGTAGGGAAAGGACCACCAGGTGGGACAGGGGCAGTGAGTGCTAATAGTGAGACCAAGGCCAAGGGACCTGCCAGGTGGAATAGGGGCAGTGGA
>PVKS010046969.1:0-13038 GCA_004027875.1 Aplodontia rufa | reverse complement strand
TTATTGGCTTGCCTCTGAATGTGATTTGGCGTTTCTCCCTTGCTGTTTTCAATATAGTTTCTTTGATATCTCTGTTGTACATTTTGAATACGATGTGTCTAGGTGAGTTTCTCTTTTGATTAGGCCTATTGGGTGTCCTGTAAGCTTCGTG
Source organism: Aplodontia rufa (assembly GCA_004027875.1). Classification (NCBI taxonomy): domain Eukaryota; kingdom Metazoa; phylum Chordata; class Mammalia; order Rodentia; family Aplodontiidae; genus Aplodontia; species Aplodontia rufa. Next base: position 12,887 of record PVKS010046969.1, on the reverse strand, counting down.
GATGAGCATGTCAGATTCTACTTTTATTTGAGGGAAATTTTCTTTCAGGATCTCTTTGAGAATGTTCCTCATACCATTGTTGTGCGTCTCAATTTCTTCCTGTATATCAATTATTCTCAGATTGTTTCTCTTCATTTCATCCCAGACGTTCTTGAAATACTGGTCATGGTCATTCAATTTTTTTTCCTTTTTGATGTCTGTGAGCTCTAACTTGGTCAACCTGTCTTCATTTTCAGAGGTTCTTTCTTCATTGGCAGAGGTTCTATTTTCCACTGTAGTTAATCTATTGTTAAATTCTTGCATGGTCCATTTCATGTCATTGACTACAGATTTGAGTTCTGTAACTTCCTTTTTGAGAGAATCTATTACTGTAATAATCGAGTCTTTCATATCTTGGATTTTCTCCATTATTCCCTTCATTATCTCTTCTTTTAAGTCGATGATCCTTTTTGTTATGATCTCATTGATATATTGATCTAGATTTTCATCCCAGTCCCTGGCCATAGCCCCCCTATCAGGGGAGTTTTGGGATTGTGGTGATCCTCTTCGAGTTTTATTTCTCATGCTTGAAGTGATTCTTCTCTCTTATTTACCAGGTGAACCTTTTGTGGTAGCACTATAGGTTCTGTGGTTCTTTTTCCTGTCTTCTGCCTTATGGACTAAGCTGTTGTGTTGGGAGATCTGTCCCAACCCTTATTTGAGATGGGGTTTTGTCAAGAGAGTTGATTTCACAAGACAACCCCTTTTACTCTAAACTGTTTGTTACCTTTGCAGAATTCCAACAGTTCATGTGCTAGAAATAAATTAACAATATGTATAATCAAAGCTTACAATAGACAATAGTGAAGTATTTATTTAGCATCCACTATAATGGGCTATCAATTTCGGCCTATGTAACTAATGTAAGTAATAATCAATACTTTTGGTGATACTAGAAAATTACTATTACCTATGACAAAAATTCAGGAACAAATACGTGTTACTCAGATTAACAATTACCGCACTAATATTTACACAGTCTTAACATTGGTGGGTGAAGTTGAGTTAAGTGATTTGAAGTCAGAAGGGGGGGTAATGCCAGTAAAATTAAGAGAGAGGTTTATGTATACCAAATATGTACAGTGAGAAAGTGGAGGATTTAAAGAATTTGCTATAGAAAGAACAAGACAATGCGAAGGGGAAAACATTTGAAGAGAAATGGAAATTGAACAGAGAAGGTTTACTAGCTATGAAATCATGCAGGAAAAAAAGAAATAGAAAAGAAGATACAGATCTGAGGGGAAGCTAGGATAGCTGTGGCCTAATATAGGAAGGGTAAAAGGGTTATTGGCAGGATTTGGGTTATTTCTAAAATTTAAGGGGAGAAGTGTTCCCTGAGAATTATGCTCTTCAGCCATAAAATATTTCAGTTCCTATGCACTGACTAGAGTCCTTCTTCTCAAGAATGATAACAGGGCTAGGACCGATGGGTAAGAGTGAGTCAGAGATATGCTAAATAGGAAAAAAGGAAAAGGGAAAGAAACCTTAAAAACAGGCTACCAAACTAAGAAGAACTACTATTGTTAATTATCCCTCTAAGAGGAGAGAGAAAAAAGAACAGAGATGGGATAGAAAAAGAAAAAGAGAAAAAAATAATAAAAATTAAAAAAAGGAGGGGTAGGGGTTAACTTTTCTGCAACTTTAGCATTACAGAAAAGTAAAAAACTGCTAGAGTTTTTATATAATGGAAAACCAGTAAACTTCACCATATATCGCTTTGGTACACACCTAGAAAATGAAGTCGAAATAAAGGCAAAAAAAAAAAAAGGAAATTTATACTTAATAAGAAAACCCTGGAAGTATCGATAGTATGATTGTCTCTTATCCTTTCAGGGAATGGATCTTCTATTTCTGGCTGAATATGACCAGTTTTAACTTTTTTTGAATATGTATTCAGGGGATCTGAAAATCAGAAGATATGTTATCAGAGCTCTATCTGCTGGTAGTTGTCAGACATGACTTCTGTGATCCCTGATGTGAGGGTCAGATTTTCCACGCTTTGAAAGACCTGTCTATGGTGGAAGGACAGAGGCTTGAACTCCGTTACTTCTCAGTCCCAGATCCTTAATGAGAGGACAATTCAGGCCCCAGACCCCACCTTCTGCCGAGACTGCCTGTGTTCAGCTGCTGGATCCAGGCACAGTTTTATGAGAATGTTTTGCAGACCCGGGGGAGGCAGGTCCAGGGTAGGAAGTGTGATTTTAAAAATGGATGCTCCTCTTCCCTCGCTGCTCTCACAACTTCCTTAGGGCATCAGCCAAGCCTTCTGTTCCTGTCTCCACCCTCAATCTTCATTGCTTCATGACGGGGAACCTAGTGCTTGCTTTGTAGTCCCAAAGAGGTCCCGCCCTGATCAGGCAGGCTGGGAGTGCGACAACCAGCATGCGGACAAAGCAAGGATGCCTGCTCGGCCTCTTTGTCCCTGCCGATCCCTCCCAGCCTCCTACGCACAAACCGCCACTCTGCGCTTGTTTGGATGCTATTTCCAGACACTGATCCTGTCGCAAATCAGAATGCAGGTCCAGGAGGGGTCCTTGCCAGAACACTGATTTTAAAGCTGCGTGGGTTTTTCTTTGCAGATGTGACTCGGGCGGGCGGGAGTGTAGGCGGGTTATAAATGGTGTCTGGCATGGTGGCTGATGCCGCACGGCAGCCAAGACAAATCAGAACAAAGCCCCAGGTCATTTCCAAGACTCTATTCCTCAAATCTACTGCTAAGATTAGGACTGGTGGTTCAAAATGCTAATCTCCCCAAACACACCTCGAAATACTGGTGAGAAGATGGAGAAATCCTGATCAGTCGCTGAGGTGCAGGGAAAGACTTTTGTCTTCAGAACGCCATCTTGCTTCTCTCAATAATATTTATTTTTAAATGCTATCTTCTCATCTTTATCTCCCAGTTGTTGCCCTCACCCCAAGAACTATCTTGCAAGCTTTCATAAGTCTGTGATATCCTCTAGGTACATATTAGGTAGTTTATGTATAACTTATAGTTCACAGCAATTATCTCATTTGTAATTATTTCTCATTTATATGCAAGTGACTTCCATAGTTTAAAATAGGTATAATTTTATGGATATCATTTTGAAAAGTTTTCATTTCCTTTCCCTTTTATTTAAAGATTTACCAGTAAGTACAGTTGCCCTCTATTAACATTTATCCTTCATGCTGTGCAAACTGAATAGTTTTTCTCTAGTATTTAATGTGTATTTTATGCCTCATAAAAAGTTGTCATTTATTTTAGTCTTAAAAAATTGAGAAATGAAGTTCAATAGATAACCTTATACTTTTTAGGCATTTTCCTAATGTCTTCTGGTGACATTTTGCTGCATTAAGAAACATATATTTCATAAGTTCATGTCCTTATAACAACCCATATATATTTTGTTAATTTTTGCTGTATTTTGCAACCAGTTATAGTAAGGGAAATTTTTTCTCTTACTCTGCTTTATTATTTGATGTGGTTGAACCTTGGTCCATGTCTGATAGATGAGGATTTATTAAACACATGATCAACACTCTGATAAAAGACCCAGGTAGGGCTGGAGTGGTGGCTCAGCAGTTACTGGGCTTGCCTGGCATGTGTGAGTACACAAGTTCAAACCCCAGCACCATGTGCACAACGAAGTGTCTGAGGAATGAAACTCACAAGTCACATGAAAAACTAAATAAAAAGTGCTTCTCTCTCTCTCTTTCTCTCTCTCTCTGTCCCCTCTTTCTTTAAAACAAACAAACAAACAACAAAAATAACCAGGTAGTCAAGCTACTGTGGGCATTCATTTCTCTCACAGGTTCTATGTCCTAATCAGCTTTTTAATTTTGGGGTTATACAGAAAAGTGAACATCTCACTAGACTACAGTATTAACAGAATGTATTAACAAGAACCAGTACAAATAATTATTTTTTGGTTTTGTGATTTCACTGTGGAATTAAGAACTACATGAGAAATATCCCTAAGAAGTTATTTTAACTGTAGCTGTTCAATGAAAATACCCAGATGCAATCAACCTTACTTATTTTAACTTAACTTCTAATAATTAAATTCCTCTCACTTTTTGATTTTCAATTATATTGAGTACCTTTCTGAGACTTGCTTATATTTGTGTAGGTACATTTCATAGTGTATTGTTATTTAGGATGCCCTCAAAAGCCAATTTATGTTTTCATTAGTGAACTGAATTGTGCATTTTTATTTTCCCACAGCAGTTCTGTGGAGCATCCTAGGGCCTCCAAGCCACTGTTTAATGCCACTCATACTTCTTGCTAAATGCTGCTGCTAATTTGTTTCACTTAGGATGATGGTGATAGAAATGGAGAGAAAAGATGAGTGCTTGGCTTTCATGTTGCCTAGGATGTGGGATTACAAACAGAGAAGAGAGAGGAGACCTACTTGTCTGACACTTCAATAAGGTGTCCTTGGGAAAAATGAAAATCATGCTATTATCCAGGCCAAATATGTTCACAGCCCCCAATTTTCTAGACTTGAACAGTGAATATCAATTTTTAGGGTGCATGAAAATCACTGGGGCAGCTTGTTCAAAGTCAAACTTCTAGCCCTTCACCCTGAGTATCTGAATCAGTGGACTGGATTGGGGCTTAGCTTCTGAATTTCTATCAAGCCCCCAGGGTTCCTGATGTTCCTGGTAAAAACAGCCCAGGGATTAGCCCTTACCTAAAATCTTTCAGGGGAAACAGAATGTTGTACAATCTTTCCCCACCTTCTCAGCCTCATTGCACAGTGACCTACACAAAAACTTGTAGTCCCCTACTTAGATTCCCACATGCTTATATCCATGATGAAATAGGGCATTAAGAATTCTCTAGTCTCATGAGCCTTCCTCAAATGCAAATATCTTGCACAGACTGCAAGCACTACCTCTAAACTCCAGCCAATGTCTATATCGATTTTCAGAATCCAAGCTTTAAAGATTAAGCCAAGCCATTTTAACATTACCTTTATTTTCAGTTTTTTTTTCAGGGATGAGGACTGATCTCAGGGCTCTGTACATGCTAGGCAAATGCTCTGCCACTGAGCTAAATCCCCAACCCCCTTTAACATTATCTTTAAAACAAATTGAAAATGTAACCATAATTCTTATGTTGTAAGCAAGTTGCCTTGAAGTACTTATGAGAATTGCTCATTTATTCATGCAACAGATAGTTCTTCACTGCCTATCAGGTGTCAGGTGCTCTGCTAAGTTTAGGAGGTAAAATAGCATGGGAACAATCGGGCCTTGCCTTAATGCATTGCCACTTGGATAGAGACCAGCACGCAGTTACTTGGTAGTGACTCCAGGCTGGGTACATCATGAAAGAGAGTGTTGTCTTTCAGGGCTGGAGCAGTGGCTCAGCACTAAAGCCCTTGCATAGCAATGTGCAAGGACTCAAGTTTGAACCCAGCACCACATATATAACTAGGTGTTGGAAAAAAATCAGATAAAAAATAAATAAAATTAGTTCTCTTCCACTCCCTTTCTTAAGAAAACAAAAACAAAAATAAAAGAAACAAAGAGAACGTTGTCTTTCCTCATCACTGAGCCCAGAATGGTACTTGATTGTAGCACAAGAGTGACTTTTGCACCTGCTTCCTCACAGCTAAATGGATGGTGTTTTTAAAAGTTAACTTTGAGAAAACAAGGTCATGTTAAAGAAAATTCCTGCAATTCTATTGCTGCAATAGAATTAGAAAGTGAGAGGATCTTCTTATTATCTTATTATCACTGGGAGGTAATATATGTAAGGCTGTGCCTCTCGGTGAGTCAATCCGCTGGTGCCAAATGCTAACCAAAGCACATTGTATTTAGTGAACTCATTTTCCACGTCTACAGACAAGTGGCATGGACATGTTATATGTTGGGAGAATACTTTTCGAAGTGTCTAAACCATTACAAAGGAAGGAAATATTTTCAGTGTGGTCAGAGAGCACACAGTTTTACATTATGGGCACATAGAAAATCTGACATTGAAATATGTAATATCACAAAGAAAGATAATTTTCTGAACTGATTTTTTAAATTAGAAAACAGAATAATACAAGAAGAAAAATCAGAATATCTAGATGTGTCATAGTCATTTAAAAATATGAAGTGCCTTTGCATTGCATTCCTGAGGACCATGCTTTCCTCCAATTGTTTTAACTGCCATGGTCAAAGGAAGGTGATCATGTGACATATTAATAAGCTACTGGGCATATAAAGAGTGAAAAATAAAGGCTACTCTTTTTTATTGAGAAATTTATTTGTTGAACAATCATACACATTTTTTTCTTTTTTCTTTTTTAAATATTTTTTTTTATTTTTGAACAACCATACAAGTTTTAACAAAATAATATAAAATGTGTATATATTCTGGATATTGCAATTACCCCCAGGAGTGCCCCCCCAATTACCTTCCCTTATCCCACCCTTCCCCTTCCCACAATATCTCTATAAAAATTATTAGGTTCTTAAACATTACATCTTATTTGGATTTAACACATGCTAATAGACCAACTTTCTCACTGTCCAGGGTCTAGTCCCCACCTCCACAGATGAGTGGAGACAATCGACCCTTAGATCTCTGGGTTAAGCTGATTTTACTCAGCATGATCTCTTCCATAGCCATCCATTTACCTTCAAAGGCTGCAATATCATTGTTTCTAATTGCTGTGTAATATTCCATGGTCTAAATATATCATACACATTTTTAACAAAATAATAGGCTTTTCTTAGGCTTCAGGACAGAGCTGGAGATTTCTGCTTATAAATTACATAGGCTAGTAAAAAATCTCTGTGAAAGAGCAGCAGTTGAGGAAAAAGAATGACTGAGGTGTAAGCAGATTTCCAGTTGCAACACCAGGAAACAAACAAGTTTTTGTATTTATTTATAGCAATGCCTAGGGCAAGGCAGTTGATTCTTCTGGGTGGAAGCTTTGGCACACATAATGCCAAATAACAGAAAGTTTAAAAATTGTTACATGCAACGTGAAGTTGCTCAGGATGCGGGGGAAGGCCTAGTGTAACCAGCACTTTTTAGACACTCAGAGCTCTGTATTAAGTAGTGAAACAAATCTGATGAACAATCAAATAAGTGTCCTGTTTTCAATGTCTCTGTATTCTGGTTGTAGACACACTATCAGTGTGAAATACTGAGATGAAATGTGAAGCAGTATCATACAGCATGTGTTCCATGCTCCATGGGGACCCTGAGCAACCTCATGATCTGGGCCTGGTGAAGAGTCAGGTGACTGGGACAAACGCTACTTGACTGTACACTCATTATTTCTTACCAACTCCTACTTGGGCTTCTGCTTTTAATCTACACATGAAATTTGGAATGGTTCCTCTTTACAATACAACCCTAGGAGGACTTTGTGATTGGCTTTCTATAAATTAAAAATGGGAATTTAAAGGAGTGGAAAATTGCTTGGAGCAGAAGCATTGAAAACTGATAAAGTGGAAACTAATAGTGAGAAAGGAAATGTAGTCAGTGACAGACATAACTCAGAAAGAAGAATAATTTGGAAACATTGAGCAAAATGAGCATGCAAGCTTTCCTCTTCTTGGCTCCCTTTGACTGTGATGTGGTCTCATACAATGGTTGATAGCCTTGTTATGACTGTATCATTAAGAACACTTAAATAGCTTCAGCGTACACTTAATTAGGCTGGAAACTGTGTAATGCATTTGAGAAATATTTCCATCAAAATAGTTCAAGTAAAACCTTTTGGCATGTGTAGAGAATAAGCCTCAGTTAGAGAAAAATCACAATAGAAACCACCTCATTACCCAGCCATCCTGGATGAATGAGGCATTACTCGGCAAGCATGGGCATCAGCCATTGTGTGCTACAGACCACATTTTCTATATTATTATAGAATGAAATATGATCACAACTTTATACCCATTTTTATTTAGTAAATTGTTAAATTTCAGGCACAGTAATGAAAACAGATTCTATATCAAAAGGCTTGTTAAATAGGCTCAAAGGAAAAGAAACGTGTTTCACACAAGAGTTCTGTTTTAATGAAATTTGCCATGTTTTGGGATAATTCACAACCCATGTAAAAGGTTTTGGAAATGAATGTTATTACCCATACACATTTGTATTATAGAGGAAAGCAATATATGCAGATTTTTACTCATAACAGAATTTGAAGGGTGTTTGATAGCAACACTGATTTTGGGGGAAAAACAGAAAGATAGAAAGAGCAGAAACCCAGGTCAAAGCAACAGGATTTTTTTCTTTTATTAATTCTTCAATTTTTTTTAAAAAAATTAACAGTAAAGAAGACTTGAGAAGTCATAAAAGCATCTATGAAATTGAAGTTGGGAAAAACAAATCATCTCTCCCACCCACTCTGGTTGGTAACAACTAATTTGGGAGCGTGTCCAATTATTCTTCCATTAAGCAGTTTTCCTAGGGTTTGAACTTATTTTGGTTTATTAATTTAATTCATTCTAAGTACTTAAGGTGCTTCTATAGGGTATACTGCAAGCTTCTAGCCTTTCTTTAGCATGTAGTAAACTATCACACAACTTAGAAAAGACACAGAGCTATATGGGAAATTCAAGAATTATTCACATTGTTTAGAGAGATCAACCAAGGCAGGGAGGCATCAGAAAGATGTGCCCAAAATCAGACAGGAATTTTTTTTTCCAGACAGGAAATTTTGAGAGGTAAAGATCCAGTTAGGATATCCTTGGCAGATGTTTTTTTCACTTGTGCCTAAACTGAGTTTGTTAGAGAAGTGTATTTCAGCAGTAAATGAAGTGTAATGAAAAAGAATATTTCATTCTTGTTCTCTAGAATGGGAAGGAGTACTTATTTAAAAAATACTTGGAGTGATGGAATTAAACATCTACATTTAAGTTGTCATCTTTCTGTTTGCATTGGCCGATTGTTGTCTCTTGCTGGCCATCGAGAGGAAGGAGGGGAGGAAAGCAAAATTGTGAACACAGATTATCATTCATCAGTGTGCAAATTGATGAATATAGTATATTTCTTTTTCAATTTGAAAACCCAAAGCTCTATGTCTACATTTTATTCAAAGAAATGTTTTGGTTGTGTCAAGAGAACCAGAACCAATGGGTTTATTTACAATCCTCTTTTCTGATTTCAGTGGAGAAAGGGGGATCTGAGGCCACCAGAGGATCTCAGCTTCCCAGTTGGAACTCACCACACCTAAGTACACAGATTGAGCTGACTTTAAACTCTGCTCTTTCTATAGTCATGATTGCCTACTGCACTGTTCCAACCCTAACTCTACTGTGATTTTATCCATATTCTGGCTGAAGCAGAGTACTTAGGGTTCGGGGTTCAGGGCAGAAAGCATCTGCCAGGCACTATGGAAAAGCCATTCTAAAAAGTCTATAAATAGGATTCTAACGTTCTCTACTTCTTCCCAGGGAACATTAACTTAGGATGAAATTTTATATTCCAGAATTTTTCATCAATATAAGAGGTAGTTTTTCCTCCTCTGCCCAATGCTAACACCTTGTTTTTGCCTCTTCCTTTTTTTCAGTGAAGTACTTTCTATTGAAGGAGAAAAGAAAGCAGAAACATGAAATAATGAATACTGGAGGTTGACAAATGAATTTAAATTAAAAAACATTTTATTTTTCACTCAGGACTTTTGAAAATGTATGTAATTGCTCTTCAATGCAGGGCGGGAAAGGAAGAAAGAGAAAGGGGAAAAAACTTTGTTGTGTTATTGATCTGCCTTAATTATTTTCTTTGATCTTAGCTAAACTTAGAAGTTTCTGTCTGTGGCTTGATTTCTGAAGTGAAATATTTTTTCCCTAATAAAATCTGAACATTTCAGGGAATAAGATAGGTCAATATTGCTTTCCTGGTGGCAGCACTGAACAAGGTGATCCAACGAAAGAATTCAGTGACAAATTAAAAGCAAAGTGATAGCAGTTCCTGTACTGAAGCAAGGAGAGTGATAAGCAGGTTGGTAGTGATGATACCAATTCAGGTATGATTGGCTTCATAAGGAGATTGACACATATTTACTTTGGGGATGTGGCAGGAGAGGAGAATAATGAATATTAGGGAAATCAAGAGGACTTCATGAAAAAGAAGCATTTCACGAAGGTTGTAAAGAATGGTGAAGAAGAAAATAAAGGTAGGTAGTTCCAAAGAGATATACAAATGTGGCAAAGGTGAGTATATCTTGAAAATAAGCTATGTGCCAGTAAGAGACACAAAAGAGGAAGGTGATACAAGGTACTAAGGGCCTTTCCTGTCATGAGAGATCTGAAGCATTTGTGCCTAGTTTGTTTGGCAGTGGGGGAGTCATCACAGGGTTTTATGCATGAATGTAATTGGTTTGGAGTGTAAGAAAATTGATAGTATGGACTGAAGAATGAGTGGAATGAACAAACCAGGAGAATTTTGTAGTTAACATAAGTAAAAACTGTGAGTGAAAACTGGAGGAAAAGCATAATTTTCATTGGAGGTGTCGTCATAGAACCAAAAAACAAAATTAGTGATTGAACGGGCTATATGTCCTTAGGAAAATTTAATATGAATCTATGGAAATTCCCCAAACACCACATTTGCAAATAGTCTTCAAATCTTGCTTATAATTTCCAGCGTTTTATAGCCCCCTGGGAATCAGGGGCCCTGTAGGATTTTCTGAACTACAATTTAAGCAAGTTTTGATTTAGACATATTGATAGGCATTTTACACAATGAATCAATCAGGTATAATAAAAGTTGCTTGCTACTTTGACATAATGTAGACCAGGATTTCTTGCCTTTCCCCTCTTGCATTCTCCCTTGAAAAGCAATCTCTGGAATTAAGAGCCAGAAGTGAAAGTATATGGTGAGTATGAGGCACACTTTGTACATCTTGGGAAATCCCAATTTTTATAATATGTACCCTAGCATAGAGTTTGAAGCTCAGTGTTTGGGAAAGTGCCACATATTCTGTTCTCCTCTGGAAGGTGACTAATACATGTCATCATATTAAATGTTTTGCAGTGAAGGACACCATCTTGCTTTCCTGCTTCTGTCCATTGATCAAATGGTGGTCATAGTCTGTCCCTGTAAATCTTCATCCAGGAAAAAGTGCTACATGTTGTCATCATATTTAGGAAAGAATGGGATTTAGGCTTTAGGAATACAAAGTCCCTTTTCATCACCTTCACCTCTCTCAGCTCTCTTACTCTACAATTATCTCCCTTTTGTAGCTAAGGAAGCAGTGCTCAGGGACCCTGAACAATTTTCCCAATTTACTGCAGCTATAAACACCTTAGCTGTTATTTAAACACAGCATACTGTATTTAGGGCTTGGACCCTTCACCACTCTGAATGCTGTTTATTAATAAGTATTCAGAGGTAAATGGACTTCTCTTTGTGTGTGTTGGGGGAAGATTAGAGATAGGAATGAATACTTCCTTAGAAAGGCTTAAAATTTGAGCTGGACTCGAAAGAGGGAAATTTTGGCACTGTACCTTCTTTTTCTCTTTGCTCAGCACATTTGTTTAGTCAATAGATATTTTTCCAGCATATATTTTGTGCCGGGTATGGGAATAGGGCTGGCACTGTGGTAGCGAATGAGTTGGGCATGACCTGACCTTGGGTTGCTACCTTGTGGAACTTTTGCGATCAATGGTGAGGAGAGTGAGAAATTAGTTATGAAGGAGAAATGTAAGATGGTGCTTAATTCAGGAGCAATGACCTGAGGACTTCCTTGGTCTCAGACTGAGTGACAAATTGTGGGGGCACAAACAAAATATGGCTATCCAGTGGTCGGGCCATGCCTGGGAAGCACACTGTTTTCACCTCCATTTCATGCTGCTGTACATATTCCTTTCACAGTTGAGATTTCTCTGTTGTGAAATCCATTCATTCAGTCCTCTTTGATGTTGTATTTTTTTTTTAAAGAAAGAGGTGACAGAGAGAGAAAGAAAGAGAGAAGCAATCTTTATTTAGTTTTGCATGTGACTTTCATTCCTCTGTCACTTCGTTGTGTATATGGTACTGGGGTTTGAACTCAGGTCCTGGCACTTGCCAGTCAAGTGCTGTAACCACTAAGCCACCGCTCCAGCCCCAATGTCTTATTTTTTAAAATAAGTAATGTAATAGCATATATTTTTGAATTATTCATCAATCCCTTCCATCAGAATTTTTCTTTTGTTCCTATCTTCTACCCACTTCCTCCATTCATCCAGCTAAAGATTAGTACATTTATAATGTAAGAAAATTGGTATTCCAGGGAAGAAAATTGGTGAGTCAGAGGTCCTGAGTGTGCCTTCTAAAAGCAGGGAAAGGGAAAGCAGATGACTCTTACCATAGTCTCAAATTAAAAGACAAGAGCAATGAACATTCTCCCCCTGCTGTGCTACCCCAGTAGGTTCATGGGTCCTGGGCAGGGGCTGCTTCTACCAGTACTGGAGACAAAAAAATGACCTTGGCTAAATTTCTCCTGTGTCAGCTATGAAGGAAGAATCAAAGATTAAAAGTAAATTAAAATATAAGAAAGTGAAGTTTACTACTTCTTGCCTGATCTATTTGTGGATGAATACTGGAATTCATTGCTCTGTTTTATGCAAAGTTTATGATACTTTCCAGATAACTTTGGGTTTCATCAGGGATTTTTAATATTATAATCCTTCTTTCTTTTTTTCCATTTCTTTTTTTTATTATATTTTATTTTAATTTATTATTATTTTTCGAACAACCTTACACGATTTTAACAAAATAATATAAAATGTGTATAAAATGTGTAAATATTCTGGATATTGCAATTATCTCCAGGAGTGCCCCCCCCAATTACCCTCCCTTATCCCTCCCTTCCCTTTCCCTTTATAATTCTAAAAAAAAGGTATTAGATTGTAAAGCATTACATCTTATCTGG
>PVKS010046968.1:0-13039 GCA_004027875.1 Aplodontia rufa | reverse complement strand
CCCTTATCCTTCATTTCCCCTTCCCACAATATCTCTAAAAATATATTAGGTTGTATAACATTACACCTTATCTGGATTTAACACATGATAACAGACCATCTTTCTCAATGGCCAGGGTCTAGTTCCAGCCCCCACAGATGAGTGAAGACATTCAGCCCTTGGTTTTCTGGGTTATGCTGATTTCACTCAGCATTTCTTCCATAGACATCCATTTACCTTCAAAGGCTGCAATATCATTGTTTCTAATTGCTGTGTAAAATTCCATGGTATACATGTACCATAGTTTTTGGATCCATTCATCCAGTGAGGGACATCTGGGTTGTTTCCATAATCTAGCAATTGTAAATTGAGCTGCTATGAACATAGATATTGCTGTGTCACTATAATGTGCTGATTCTAAATCCCCTGGATACATAGCCAGGAGTGGAATAGCAGGATCATATGGTGGTCTCATCCCTAGTTTTTTGAGGATTCTCCACACTGCTTTCCAGAGGGGCTATACCAGTCTGCTGCTCCACCAACAGTGTGTTAGCGTGCCTATCTCTCCACATCCCCTCCAGCATCTATATTATTGCTTATATTCTTCATTTTTGCCATTCTGACTGGTGTGAGGTGATATCTTAATGTAGTTTTCATTTGCATTTCTCTGATTACTAATGATTTGGAGCACTTTCTGATGTATTCATTGGCTTGGTCAATGTCCTCTGTTGAGAAGTTTCTATTTAGCTCTTTGACCCATTTATTGATTGGGTTGTTTGTGTTTTTGTAGTCGAGGTTTTTGAGGATTTTGTAGATTCTGGATATGAGGCCCCTGTCAGAGGAATCATAGTCCATGATTCTCTCCATTTCCGTAGGAACCTCTTGACTCTTTTGATTGTTTCCTTGGCAGTGCAAAAGCTTTTTAGCTTTATGGCATCCCATTAACTGATTTTTTACTTTATTTCTTTCACCTTAGGAGACATGTTGAGAAAGTCTTTGCCTACTCCCAAATGCTGAAATTTTGAACCTACTTTGTCTTCCATCAGTTGCAAGGTAGCTGGTTTAATTCCTAGCTCTTTGATCCATTTTGATTTGATTCTCATGCAAGGAGAAAGATATGGGTCTAATTTCAACTTTCTGCAAGTGGCTGTCCAGTTTGTCCAGCACCATTTGTTGAAGAGGCTGTCTCTCCTCCATGTAATATTTTGTCCCCCCTTTGTCAAAAATCAGATGTTTAAAGATTTGAGGGTTTGTTTCAGGGTCTTCTATTCTATTCTATTGGTCTTCTTTCCTATCTTGATACCAGTAACATGCTGTCTTTGTTACTATAGCTGTATAGTATAGTTTTAAATCTGGTATTGCAAAACCGCCTGTTTCATCTTTCTTGCTTAGTAGTGTTTTATCAATTCTAGGTTTCTTATTGTTCCAAATGAATTTGGGAATTGCTTTTTCTATGTCTGTAAAGAATGACATAGGTATCTTTATAGGGATAGCATTAAATCTATATAAAGCTTTCAGTAGAATGGCCATTTTTATTATACTAATTCTGCCTAACCAAGAGCATGGGACATCTTTCCATCTTCTTACGTCATCTTGGATTTCATTCTTCAATGACTGATAATTTTCATTGTAGAGATCTTTGATTTCCCTTGTAAGGTTAATTCCCAAGAATTTTATTTTTTTTGAAGATATTTTGAATGGGACTGATTTCCTGATTTCTTCATCAGTCCTATTATTATTAGTGTATAGGAAAGCTATTGATTTATGTGTGTTGATCTTGCATCCTGCCAGTTTGCTAAATCTGTTTATAAGTTCAAGCAGTTTACTTATGGAGTTTTTTGGATCTTCCAGATACAGGATCATGTCATCAGCAAAAAGAGAGAGTTTAGCTTCCTCTCTTCCTATTTTTATCCCTTTAATTTCTTTCTCTTGCCTAATTGCTCCAGCTAGGGTCTCAAGAACAATATTGAGTAAAAGTGGTGAAAGCAGACAGATTGCCTAAATGTTTTGATGATGATGTGATCATATCTGTAAAATGACTTGGAACAATGCATCCTTACTTTGTGTTTATTTACATATGTATAAAGTATAAGTGTATATTAATAAATGAAACTAATAAAAATGAGATGAGGTATATATAAACAAAAGTTCTAGTATTTTGGGGGGGATGCAGAAAAAAAAGATATTCTGCATCCCAATAGACTATCTTATACACATCCCTCAATGTACCTGCAACACTGTGGAGATCACCAGCCTAAATTAAGAAAGTGGTAGTGAAAACAGAGAAACATGAACAAATTAGAGAAACAGGTAAGATACAGATGTGATAGGATTTGGTCAATTGAATGTATAAGGAGACATAAGATATGGGGTATGGTGCTACGTACTTGATTATGGTGCACTGGACAAAAGCAGGTTTGGATGGGGAAAGTCAGAGCACCTTTGCACAGACTGATCTGAGATGGAGAAGCATAGTAAACATCATTGTGGAGAGTTCATCAGACAGTGGCTTACGAAAAGAAAAAAAATCACCTCATCTTTCGAGCTAACTGCACAAGTAGTTTCATTATAATTAAAATTGGGAATTCTTTTCCTGACAAATATGCAGGGATCACTTTTCGATTTGGGGTTGTATAATTAGAGACTCCATAAGACAAAAACCTTGGGATTTACTTCAAGAAGGCATCAATTTTCCTGGAGAATCCTGGCCTTCAGATATGGTATGGATATTAATTTGCTACATCATGGTTCAGTAACAGATACCATTAGGTAGAATACCTGAAACATATTGTGAACCTTTAATAAAGTTCCAGATAGGTTTTCTGTGACATCAAGCTCCAGTGCTTTATGGCAACACACTTAGGAGTTAGAACTTCTATTCTCAATATAAAATTTGGGAAATTCTAATACCATAAAGAGCCAACACACAGTTCACATGAAAACCCTAAGGTCAGTCACCAAGACCTACTGTGGATCTCAAGAGTTGTTGGAAGATGGGTTGGAGTGGTGGGTCAGTGGTTATGGCGCTTATCTGGCATGTGTGAGGACATGAGTTTGAACCCCAGCATCACATACACAACGAAGTGTTGGAACAACAAAAGCCACATAAAAACTAAATAAAATTGATTCATTCTCTCACTCGCTCACTCTGTCTCTCTCCCTGTCTTTAAAAAAACAAAGAATTGTTTGAAGAAGGCAGGAAAAGTGTAAAGAAAAGGACAGAACCCCATATGTATAACTGCAACACTACCTGTAATATGTTTCACTGATCTCTTCTGAATACTCTCCTAACCAGAAAGGTGGTGATTAAAGATTAAATTCAGATGCATTACCACATTTTATCTTATTGAAAGATCATCAAGATTTATAGTTCTTGATGGACGAGGCATCGGGAGGGAAGCGAGGGGAGACAGGGAGGGATCTAGGAAGATAATCAATAATGTAGCATACTCTTTACTCCCCCCACAAGAATCCAAATAATACTTATGCAGTCACTGAACTCTGGAAAATCACAATCTAAACATTTATATCAGCTGTAGGGATGAAATATAGAAGAATCAAGAGACTGGAGTGTAGGTGATGTGGATGTAATTCTGGCTTAGGAACAAGCGCATAACATTTTGTTATTTTATATGCATTTATGATTATACAATAACTTAGCTCCTTAATATAAAATTTAAAAATAAGAGGTACAAAGGAAAGAAAAAGATTTATAGTTCTTAGAAGACAAGGTGTCACGTTGTCAGAAAATGATGGTTTTCTGGTACAGCAATGCTCTCACTTGGAGTTTATAATAACCATACCGGTATTTGAAGAGGAAACTCCACCTGAAAAGCAAAGTATTTTCTTGACAGACACACAAGAGAGTAAATCCTGGCAAGACCAGGATTCAAAACAGATCTGCCTGAGTTCAGCACCAGTGATCCTAACCACCACACCATAGTCTCAGGGGCTCACCAGCAACACTAACCAATGTGTTCTCACACCCTGTGATGAAGGCAAAAGAAATGTTGCTATTGCAAAATTTGAAAATTCAAAAGGCTGAGGCTTTCACCAAGTCATCTGGATCATGTCTATAGGAAGAAAAAATAAACCTGGTTCTCATGAACCCAGTCCAGAACTTTGTGCACGTGCAGGAACACACAGGTTCCCTCACTCACTTGCGCGTGCAAACACACACACACACACACACACACACACACACACACACAGAGCAATAGGAATTCAACTTCATAACTGCAGGCTGCTGCTAATGCCAGGCAAGAAATGCATCACCTTACACCGAAGAAGCTGTGAAAGCAGAAAAATCAATCTACTGTTTTAATAAAAAATGTGAGAAACTGAGAAGATGAGCTATGGTGCAATCACTTTGGGTGGATCTGGCTGTTTCGTTATTAATCATTTCTCCACTGTGCCGTCAGCAGAACTTTATTCAAGTCTGTTCTGTGCATTGTCGGGTCCATTGCAGAGGCACTGTGATCAAGTGGAATGAGATTACAAAACTATCATTGTATCCTAAAGACAAGGAATTGTGCACAAAAATTGCAGTCTTCAAGTGGAAAAGATTAACCCCAGGAAAAGACTGGAATATTAAATTTTTCCCCAAGACTGGAATATTAAAATTTCCTGACGTGACACCTTATATCCTACCAATGACAAACTGAATTTAAGACAAAATCTTACACCACATCAAGAATCACTCTCAAATCATTATCTTTCTGTTTTAAGAAAGGATTTCTGCAAGATCAAATTAATACCTTACAACAAAGGTCTTAAGTTTTCTTACATATCTGTTTATTGATCTTTGCCTTTCACTCCCAAACTTAGAGACCCAATGACTATCTCAGAAAACTTTTGGCCACTCCTGCCTGGTGTCTGACACTCTGTCATTCTGTTAATTACTGAATTACTTAGAGGAAATGAGCAATATTTTCTACCAAGTTTTAAATTAACCCATATGTGTCACTTGAATACCTAAAATACCCAGGATCTTGAAGCGAAAGCTTATATGCTGTAAGAAAATAGTCGATAAAAGCAATAGTGTCATCAAGGACCTATCCCTACTTGTCAATAAGCCCATACCAGGCCCTATAACAGAATGTGCTCTAGATCCAAGAATCCTCCCCTAGGAATGGGTGAAGCCAGTGGTGGATCCTGGGCAATGACTCTTCTTGTACTAAGGTTGACTGTCTTTGTTTTACCAACTCCAAGAGCACTTCCCAGGTGGAGAGGTCACGCCTCAGCCTCAACCCCACACACATACACAGGCTCCCTTCTCCCTAAACACCAAATTCCCTTCTAAGACAAAGTCATCTGAAGCAGAGGGTTTCTTTACATTAGGTTGAATGTCTTCTGTTGCTGAATGAAGAAAAAAAATCCTGAACAACAAAAGGATGTATCTGCTGCTGATCTTTTATCTACTTTCTTCGCCTAAACTCTAATCTTGTTCTAATCCTCGACATCTTTAAATTTTTATGATTTCCTCCCCTCACATTCTATCCCTAGGTTGAGATAATCATCATAATATTCTTGAAGAAACCACTTTTTGTAACCTGAAAGTTCACTGTCCTGGTGCTTCTGTGGCCTCTACCCATTTGCATTCCGTGCTGTCCTATTCTGAACTCAGTCTTCCTTGCACCCTTTCTTGGTGCCAAGGTCTCTTTCCATCCCCCTCCCCTTTTCTCTTCAACTGCAGCAGCAAAAAGCCCTCGTGATTCTCTAAGGTTCTAAGCAAACTCTCCTCTGGCAATATTGTCCCAGGACAAAGGCCTCCCTGACCACAATTTAGGTTTCTATAAGACATATTCCTTGCTGATTAACCACAAAATCTGAGACTTCATTGGCCCTAGGTCCCCTATGGTTTTTCTGTCCATCCTTTGTTTCTTTGTCCAATCCACAAACTAGTCTAGACTCAAGACCAACAGAGGTTTCAGTCTGTTACATCTTTCTGAACTCCAAAACTTCAAGGATATGACATGAATGTGTCTCCCTGTCAGTATCTCCTGAATCTCCGTGGTGGTATTCAAGTCGATAAGCATGCAGATCAGGGTTGTATCGTCCTTAGTCCTGTTGCTGGAGTACAAAAGAATCCCATAGGGATCAAAGGCCAGAGTGAGATTACTCTATCTAAAACTATCCTTCCTTCTATATCTTTCTCCTGTTTTTCCCTTCCAACATATCCACTTACCATATTTGGGGATACATTTTTTTACTTCACATTTAAAACAAGTTGGATGAACTCAGAAAATTTTCACAGCATGAATTACATCTAATTCCTTCCATCAACCCATTCCAGAACATGAATTGCTTCCACCAAATGCTGAGTTTCAACACAAGATAGTCTTCAATTTTGTGCAGATTAATAGAAGCACATTAAATCAGATCCCATTAATTTGATACTTACAGCAAAGTAAGACCATATCATGTGGAAAAAATGTTCCCCTTAGCAAATTAAGACAAAGTGCTAAGAGCACTACAGATGACATTAGTCTTCAATACTTTCTAAGTACATTATTCAAGAACGCTGGAAGTATTGGCATACACATATCATAACATTCTTCATTTATCCAATCATGAGTGAACATTTTATTTTATTCATGCTAAACAGCTACCCTCAAGGAACATACATTCTCCTAACTACAGACTATGAATTTCCTTAGTTAAAAATCATTCTTATCAATGGATTTCTAATTATCTATAAGAAAGTCACATATATAAATTATTAAGCATGATGATAAAATAAATACCCCATAACTCTATCACCTCACTAAGAACTAGAATATTCCCAGCATGCCTGTATTAATCTTCACTGCCCCTTCTCATCCTCTCATCTTCCTCTTTACACACCTCCACCAGAATTAACGACAATCCAGCAATCTATGTGTCATTGTTTTGCTTTTCTTACAATGTTATCTCATATGAATATATTTCTAAACATTAAATTAAGCTTTGCTGGTTCATAAACTTTTTAAAATGGTATTTAACATTAAATTTAAAGATTAATCCATGTTACAGTTGTATCACTGTCATTTCATCCTCACTAACATATATTTATCTTTTCTCATGATGGTGGACATTTGAGCTGTTTCCAATGTTTTCCTATAACAAATAACACTGCTAACACTGCTGTGACCATTCTCGCACATGCATGTGGCTTATATGCAAGATTTCTCCAGGACATACCTAAGAAGAGAGATTCTGGTTCCTATGCGATCTTCAAGCTTGCAAGTGCTAAAATGATTTCTTGCCTGATCATTTCTTATATATTAATGGTTATTCTGATGTATTCCTCCCTCCACAAGTTAACCCACTTCATTCTAACAGTTAGCATTGGAAGACTTAAATTTTGTCAGTTTAAGGAATATATAATGTTATAACATTGATGTTTAAGTAGAGTTCATTATCATATGTTAACTGGCCATTTGGATTCATTTTGTCAAATGCCTGTCCAAGTCTTTTGGAAATTTTTATGTCAGATTGTCTATATTTTTCTTACTGATTTGTGGGTATCATTTACATATTAAAGATACCAGTGCTGCAGATTATCTTTCCTAGTTTGTGACTTGTCTTTTTGCCTTCATGGTATCTTTTGATAAATAAAAGTTATTTATTATAGGATAGTTGAATTTATCAGACTTTTCTTTTGTGGTTAGTGCTTTAATGCCTTAAGAATTAATATCTACCTCAATAATCAGACAGGTACAAAATCATTCTTGTATATTAATTGTTCATCCTTGCAAATAGTATGGTAATTTTTTTCAAAGTACTCTGTATATTCAAATATACAATATATCAAATATATCCCTAGAGCTGCCTGAATTAGAATCAAGACTTAAGGTTAATTTTTAGATCTCATTTTTTTTTCAAGAAATACTTATTGAATAATTTTAGTATGCCAGGTTCTCTTCTGAACCTGAGAATACAGACACAAAACACAGACTATCTTGACACTGTATGAGTTACACATATAGAGGAGAAAATAAATAATAAACAGATAAAATTCACAGTATAACTTCTTCCCATTTGTCTTCCTCCCTTTGTTGCTCTATCCCAGGATTCCTGGCTGTACTAATTCAGAGTTTTACCCTGACTGCTATAACATTGATATCTCTGCAGATGTAATCAGAAAACTGCATCTATAACGTATGTTTTGCCATGAGGAATTCATCCTAAGGCATGCTACTAGATAGGGCAATAAACAGGGAGCAGCAAGTTGTAAACTCTCACTTCCTCGAACATGAAAAACAAGTGGCTTCAATAAATAAATCTCTAAACTTAGCAGAAACCCATCATCTTGATTGACATTTGCTATAGCTGGTCATATTAATACTGTAAACACACTGGGTCCATATGCAGCTACTCTAAAATCAAAGACCCTGGCTTTCCTCAAAAAAATATATATATAATTAACTTTTCTTATTTGAAAAGTCATTGTTGCTTTATTGGGAAACTTGAACTTTACATTTTGAACATAAAATAGAAATACTGAACCATAATATTCTTGGATAATTATGGAAACAGTGCTTTAGGAAAATTCAAAGTTTGAATCAAGATAGATTTTTTAAAAAGCCCATATCTAATCTTGCTTAATGATTCTGTACAGATTGTCCATTTGGAATCTAACTCTGAAATTTTCCCTTGATGCTTCTCACCTATATCTCAGGGGATTATAGTCTGGGAACTACACCTTCCAGAATCCCTCCAGCAGAGTTCTGAGTTAGAGAATGCCAGTGAGACTCCCTTACGCATGATCAGAAGGCAGGAAGAACCATCTCATTGTTTCCCCAGCCGCCATGGCTCTGCATCTGTGGAATTTTTCAGGTATCTCCACCTGTTTCCTCATGAATCTCCTAATGGTGCCCCAAGAACTTGGTGAGCTTTCTGCAGGTTTCTGATGCCCTGAAAGCTGGTGGTAAGCCTGAGATCTAGCAATGGCCTTCCTCGGATTTCTCCATCTACTATACCCCTTCTAACAGTTTTCTAAAACAGAAACAACAAACAAAAATGTGTTTTTTATTTCATCATTACTTTAACAATCAAACATAAATTTATAGGAATTTCATTTCATAAAAATGTATGTGCACATATGGAACAAGATGGCCTTTTTAAGAATTATGTATTTCTAGCAGGTAATTTAGGTAATTAAATTGACTAAACTTCAAAGGTCCCATTTCTACTAAAGGCCAATTTACTGAACATCAGACATACATTTTCCAACTTAGCATCTGTTAGTTTTCTAGGTTGGTTTTAACAAAGAACACAAACTGAGTGGTTTAACCAACAGAAATTTATTTTCTCTGTTCTGGAGGCTTTAAGTCCAAGACTGAGGTAGACGCAGTGCCCTCTGAAGGTATTGGAGAAAGGTCCACCTAGGCTTCTCTCTTGGATTCTGGACATGCATGCATCAGCTCATCTCTTGCCACACATTTACAATGTGTTTCCCTGTCTGTGTGCTTGCCAAAATTTCTCCTTTCATCAGGACACCTGTCGTGTTGGATCACCGCCCACACTAGTGACTACATCTTCATCAATTACACTTTCAATGACTTTCTTTCCAAGTAAGTCATATTCTGAAGTTGTGGGATTAGGACTCAATCCATCTTCAAGAGAGACACAATTCAATGCCTAACAGCATCCTTCAAAAGTGTCCGTCAGTAGTGTCAAGGTAAGAGGCAGACAACACCAATAGACTACCAGTCATGTTTTCATCTGATAAAATACTAACAAAAAAAAAATGAGTGTACTTTAATCCTTTGAATTTTCTTCCCATGTGCCACTGGACCAAAAAGATGAGCAAGTCTAGGTTAGTAGTGTTGAGAGGCCACATGGGCAGACAAAGGACCACTGCATGAGACACCTGAGACCAGGATTCAGTTCTGCACCAGGAACTGTAAGCATCATCAACCTGCACAGGAAACTTACTCCCTGGACCTGTTTTCCCTACCTATAAGACAGAGAAAAGAGTAACTTCTCTACCAGAAGCAGTTCTAGAATTTCTATACAGGGGAAGCAATCAGGTTGGAAAAGAGCTTAATGTAGTATTTGCACAGCATTTTACAGAGGGGAGAGACCAGTTTTCTATTGCAAACAATAAGAGAAGCTATTATGAAATATTGTGTGGGAATGCACTTTAACTCATCATTATGCACTTTGTCAATCATTCTGAGTTATTTGATTTTCAAATTACTTTAAATATTATTAATAATACTAATATTATAATAACCCCTCCTACCTGCCTAATATTTCAAAATTATTTAATTCAGATTTTGGAGTAATATATACTCATCATAGAAAACTTAAAACTCAAGGGTGAAAGGTAATTTAAAATAAAGTACAGCTGGGGCTGGAGTGGTGGCTCAGTGGTTGGAGTGCCTGCCTGGCAGGCACAAGGATCCAGGTTCAAGGTTCAAGCCCTAGTACCACATACACAATAAGTATCAGAGAAACAAAAACAATCAGAGGAATAAATAAAATTTATCCTCTCTCTCTCTCTCTCTCTTTAAGAGAGAAGGACAGTGAGAGAGAGAATCAATTTTTTATTTATTTTTCACATGGTTTTCATTGCTCTGACACTTAGTTGTGTACGTGGGTGCTGGGGTTCAAACCCGTGTACTCGAGCATGCCAGGCAAGCAGGGTAATGGCTGAGCCACTGCTCCAACCCATCTCTCTCTCTCTCTTTTTAAAAAAATTAAATAAATAAATAAACTATAGTCTTCAAACCAAAGATACCTTTTGTTGTCTTTTTGTTTTTGTATCTTGTTAAAACTTTTCTACAAACTACTTTTATGCTTTCAGGGGGAGCGGAGGGGTCATAAATTGGGGTCAACTTTATACTGTTTTGCATAACCTTTTTTCTTCTAATATAACCATTTCTCCATCTCATTATTCTTCTCTAATACCATTTTTAAACACTACTAGAATTCTATAGCATGAATGCACTATGAATTATATTAGGATTGGACTATTTTCATTTTTGGTTACAACATATACCAATATAACATCCATGATAGAAGGTGAATTTTGACATATCCATGATAATTTATTTTAAAATCCTATAAATTGCAGCTACAAAATGTAGAACATTTTTCATATGAGAAATTTTTGATACATATTCCAAAATTTCCCATTTTTTCATGCTTGCACAACAAAATGGTTTTCATTTTTGCAAATTATCTTTGCAAATTATCTTTCATCTTTGCAAATTATCTAGATAAAAATATGATATGTAATAGTCATTTTGAGCTGTGGCTCTTCGATTAGAAGTAAAATTGAACGTGCTTTATAAATGTATCACCCGTTCACAATTTGTATGTGTCCAAAATGTCCGATGACATTGTGGTCCATTAGAATGTTACCTTTCTTAAAATATTATTGTGGCTACACATATACTAAGGATACCAGTGCTTTATATATTAGATATACTGTAAATAACCCCAATTATTTGCATGTACTTTATGGTTGTGATGATTTTTACATTTTTATACTAACAAATGTAAAAACATTTATGATCCTTTAGTTTCAGAAAAACCCTGCCTATCCTAAGGCCAGAAAAATACCCAAATATATTATTGATGCTTTTTCTTTCATATTTTACATTTAGATCTTTTTGCTTTGATAATAAAATATGTGGTCTTCAAAATTCAAGCCATGAAGAAAACATCTTGTCCAGGCTCTTCCCTTGCCTATCTCAAGTCTCATATCACAGTGAAATTTGACTCAGAATGTACCCATCCAGATCTTCTTAATACAAGTATATCAAGTATTTTACTCTTTTTGCCTATCTAAATTTTCTAGTGTGTCTAAATGTATACATATTGCATGTGTCTAACAGAAAAACAGAAACTTTTAAAAATGAAATGAAATTTAATTCTAAGACATCTTAGGTATATCTCTAGAATTTGGGGGAGGGGAAAGCAAGATAGAAGTATCCTTATTGAAGAGCAAGGTAACTTATTTGTTTGCCTATTACAATAGAAATATCCATGTTCTTTGCCAGATAAGTTACCATTCAATTGGAAAAGAAACAACCAGTTCAGTTCTTGGCACACAATAGCTGCTCAATAAATATTAATTAATTAATTAGGCAATAAAGTAGTCTCCAAGAAACATCTTTTGGGACTGAAGAGTCTTGATTAGGAATCTGAGGGGCACAGGTGGTGTTGTCATTGCTTCTTCCAACAAACAGTTGGGAGTTTCAAAGAGAAAGGGGGCTTTGGAGGTGAAAGGCTGGCTGTGCAGATGGTGTCAAAGAATGAAATTTAGATTTCTGGATCACAATCTAAAACACCAAAATGATACGCTTTGGACTAGAAATGTAGCACATGTCAGTAGAACAAGGAAGCATATGTTTGTCCAAAGATCAGCTAACCTGGTTAAAAGGTCTTAATATGGAGCAGGTGATCTGGACTCCAGTTTAAATTTTGTCTCAATTAAGCTTAGTTAAACCCTATCATCCAATGATTTTCAGCCTAGTCACTTTTAAAATTGTAAGATAATTTCTAAGAGCCTTTCTAATCCTAATATTCAATGCATCTCTAAATGGGGAAGGAGAAAATTAAAACTAAGTACTATACCCACTTACTGCAGAGACCAAGCAAGGCACGACCTGGAAGGAATCACAATGCCCCCAAAATACCCAGTAGTGTCCATAAGATAATAATTAAGAACAGATTCAGGAATAAAAGCCGTGGTCTCAAAGTCCATGATACTCTCCATTTCTGTAGGAAACCTCTTGACTCTTTTGATTGTTTCCTTGGCAGTACAAAAGCTTTTTAGCTTTATGACATCCCATTCACTAATTTTTTACTTTACTTCCTTCACCTTCGGAGACCTGTTGAGAAAGTCTTTGCCTACTACTAAATGTTGAAGTGTTGGACCAATTTTTTCTTCTATCAATTGCAATGTAGCTGGTTTGATACCAAGCTCCTTGATTCATTTTGATTTGATTCTTGTGCAAGGAGAAAGATATGGGTCTAATTTCAACTTTCTGCAGGTGGATGACCAGTTTGTCCAGCACCATTTGTTGAAGAGGCTGTCACTTCTCCATGTAATATTTTGTCC
>PVKS010046967.1:0-13039 GCA_004027875.1 Aplodontia rufa | reverse complement strand
TGGCATTACCTAGTATCTTTAGGAGCCAGTAGTGAACAAAGCAGATAGTTTCCTCTTTCCTTCCTTCCTTCCTTCTTCTTCGTACGGGGGATTAAACCCAGGATACCCCACTGCTGAGTCATATCCTCAGCACTTTTTATTTTTTATTTTGAAACAGGATCTTGCTAAGTTGCTGAGGTTGTCCTCAACTTTGTGATCCTCCTGCCTTAGCCTCCCAAGTCACTGAGATTTCAGGCATGTGCCACTGTGTCTGACAGTGTCCCTCCTTTCATGGAGTTTATGTTTTTCTAGTTAGAAACAGACAAGTGAACACATTATAATTTTGGATAGTGGTGAATGTTGTGAAGAAAATAAAGGGTGTGTGGAATGGTGGCTCAGCAGTTGGAGTGTTTGCATGGCATGCGCGAGGATCCAGGTCAGAGAAGCAAGAATTTATTATTATTCTCTTTCTTTCTCTCTCACTCTGCCTCTTTAAAAAAATGAAGTTGGGTGGTGGCATTAGAGCAGAGGCAGCTTACTTCAGGTGGCAAGGCTGCTCTTGGGGGGCCACTGACTGATTTGATAATAAACAGAATCATTGGAAAGCAAACTTAGGAAAGTGAGTGCTGAAAGAGAAGCTTTTGGGACCCCATTGGATTTGAGGGATTCTGGCCAGGGAATTTACTTGTCCACCTGGGAACCAGAGGGGGGATGAAGGGCCAGAGACAGAGCACTGGGCTTGGGGGACAAGCTGGGACTCTGGCCCACCCAGCACACTGGTTCCACCTGCCAGCACATCTGGCTGGGATAGCCTTTCTGAGGTTGATGGTTACCCTGTCTGTCCAGCAGCAACCACAGAGGGAAGGACCTTGCCTAACCAGGTTTTCAAAAGGATATCCTGCAGCAGCCCTCCTGACAGAGCAGCGTGCATGCACGCGTCTGCAAATATCATGTTTAGCTTCCAGATGACAGCAGCAGCAAATGCACGGTCCTGATTAACATTCCCCAGTCCACGAACCCAAAAAGACCATCTGTCCACAGGGCCAAGCCAAGGTCTCAAGTCTACACCTTCTACTCCTGCTGAGTGGCCCTCCTGAGAGTGACCAAGCCAAGGTCTCCAGTTTACACCTGCTAGTCTTGCTGAGTGGCCCTCAACAGGGTGAGCAAGCCAAGGTCTCCTGTTCACACCTGGTACTCCTGCTGAGTGGCCCTCCTGAGAGTGACCAAGCCAAGGTCTCATGTTAACACCTGCTACTCCTGCTGAGTGGCCTTCCTGAGAGTGACCAAGCCAAGGTCTCCTGTTCATGCCTGGTACTCCTGCTGAGTGGCCCTTGTGAGGGTGAGCAAGCTAAAGTCTCCTGTCTATACCTGGTACTCCTGCTGAGTGGCCCTCCTGAGAGCGACCAGGCCAAGGTCTCCTGTGTACACCTGGTACTCCTGCTGAGTGGCCCTCCTGAGAGTGACCAGGCCAAGGTCTCCTGTTTACACCTGCTACTCTTGCTGAGTAGCCCTTGTGAGGGTGACCAAGCCAAAGTCTCCTGTGTACACCTGGTACTCCTGCTGAGTGGCACTTGTGAGGTTGTTTGAGAGTTAACATGGAGGTGGGCGTTCACCACCTTAACACATTTTCTGTTGGAGCATTGGTCAGCACAAGTGTGCCCAGCTCTTGGGCGGTGGGCACAGCCTGTGGCCACAGCAGGCACTGTGCTCCCTGCCTTCAGTGAGCACCTTACTGGCCTGGCTCTTTGCTTGGCATTTATGAAGGGCCTGTAGGTGTTTCCTGTGGGAGTTAAACATGCCAAGAGTCATCCTTGAGGACCTGCTGCCTTCATGTGTCTCCTCTTCTTCCCTGGGTTTCCCTTGACAGGACCAAGCACCCTGGATAGCACAGGGACCCTCCTCTGTCCATCCTCAGGTATGAGAGCCAGGTGGCTAGGTCTCAGCTCTATGTGTCCTATCCAGGGTTTGCCCAGGACTGAAGGGATTTCCAGAACTGAAACCTTCACTTAAACCCAGAAAATTCTGGGAAAACCAGGATGAGTTGGTCCCTTGGTCACCTACAACCTCTAGACGGCAGGTTCCAAAACTGCAGGCACAGGAAGCAAAAATGTCACTGGAGTTGGTTAGAGATAACGGCTGTTGTGAAAATGTTGCCATTTATGGTCCATGATTGCTGGACCTGGACCCGCGAACCCTGGCACAGAGAAGCCTTGGGTTGGACCTGGACTGTCTCCACTCAGGGCCTCCACAGCAGTCTGCAGAGGCTTTCCACCATCCTGTGCTGAGCTCTCTCTACGTGCATGGCCGGTGGCTTTGGTGGAAGTGTGGCAGGCAGGGAGTGTATGCCTTCCCCTTTCAGGGTGCAGCGGGGGCTGGATGTCTCTGTGTCAGCCTAGGTGCTCAGCAAGTGCAGGTCACAAGGCCCCCAGTTGGCCACTCAGCCCTGATTAAGGAAGAGGCCCTGGGAAGGAGGCTGGAGACGGGATCAGGGTTACTGTTGGCCTCAGACCTGCTTTACCACCTGAGCTGCTGTTGGCTGTACACCAGGGGGTGTGTGGATTTGCTACAGCGCTGAAACCACATCAGGAATGGCTATCGCACAATAATCTGCTTTCATTCTCTGAGGCCCGTTTGTGCACAGACTCGACAGGTGAGTGGAGTGAGGTGTGGGGAACCACCACCTGAGCTGCCCTGGTGTCGGACTCCTGCCAGGGCGTGTACTGCTTGTTCTACGGTTTTCCCAGGCAGTGCAGCCTTTCCCACCTTTCAGCCCACACTCAGGCAGCGGAGGTGGAATTTTTCCACTTGCTGTCTGCATTCTGAAATGGGAATGGCGATGGCATGGACTCAGGGGCCCATGGGTGCTGAGAGATGGGCCTGAGTTGAAACCCCATGGTCCACCTGACCTCCATGAGCTGCTCTCTGACTGGCTGACCACAGTGGAATTTCAGTCTCCAGGAACTGGTCAGTTCAGAGCCACTGTCCCGCAGTCTGTACCTCCCTGCCCCATTCACAGCTAGTAAGTGGTTCTTGGGGCTTACAGAAGGGCTGAGAGGAAGACTTACGGTAACCTGGCCATGTGGCCAGGTCCTCATACTCATCTGAAGGGCAGTACTCTTTATGGACTGGACGTCTGCACAGCCTGCATGGTTCAAGGCTGGAGTCTGCACCTCCACCCTCCCAAGTGCGATGGCCCTTGGGAGGCCATTAGTACTAGGTGAGGCCCTGGGGCTGGGGCCCTGCCCTAGTGGGGTCTTCGTCCTTATACAGAAGCTCAGCACCTGCCCCAGGGGCACTGAGGAGAGGCTAGGCAAAGATAGAGTGAGGCGAAGGCCACCTGCCATCCAGAGAGGGGCCTCAATGGGACACTTCTAGGCCGCAGGGCAGTGAGCAAATAAATTCCCTTGTATGTATCAGGATTCAGCTCACCTGGCCACCACCATCAAGTTGTAGCTACTGTGATTGCCCTGGGAGTCCTGGTGGTTTTCCCTGCAGCCCCCCAGCAAGCCATCAGCAGGCTAAGCATTGGAGTGGACATGGAGCTTGCCACCAGACCCTGGCCCTGTCACCGCTGCTGGCTTGAGGCAACTCAGGCACACTCCCGCTTGGACAAGGTCAGGCCCCTGTCTGACCCCACTCACAGGTATCCACTGGTCTCGTGGCAGCCCAGGCCCATGGTTCTGTGCAATTCTGGATCTGCCTGCCTCTCTTTGGTCCCATGTGCCTTGTAGCTGGTGCCCAGGCCCAGGAGCTGGGTGCTCAGAGCACTGCACTTGTTACAGTGGCCAGCGGTGACTAATACACATCTGCCCATCCTACTGTAGGTCAAGTGAGTCTTTGGTAGGCAATCCTAGGGTCCCTAGGATTAGCTGCCAATGGCAAAGATGTCTGGGCTCAAGCATTTTTTTTTAAAGAGAGGACAGAGAGAGAGAGAGAGAGAGAGGGAGACAGCCAGAGAATCAATTTTTATTTAGTTTTTCACATGGCTTTCGTTGCTCTGACACTTAGTTGTGTATATGGGTGCTGGGGTTTTAACCTGTGTACTTGTGCATGCTGGGCAAGCGCCATAACCACTTGCATATGCCAGGCAAGTGCCATAACCACTGAGCCACTGCTCTAGCCCCTGGACTTAATTTTTCAAGAACAGTTTTAGATTGACAGAAATACTGAGCAGATGGTACAGAGTCCCCATGTGTCCCAAGCAGCAGACACCTGGCCTTTGTATTTGTTGTAATTAATGATCCAATATTGACAAATTACTTTTTTTTTTTTAAGAGGGACAGTGAGAGAGAAAGAGAATCAATTTTAATTAGTTTTTCATGTGACTTTCGTTGCTCCAACACTTCATTGTGTATGTGGTGCTGGGGTTTGAACTCTCGTCCTCCCACATGCCAGGCAAGTGCTGTAACCGCTGACTACTGAGCCACCACTCCAGCCTGATACATTACTTTTAACCAAATAAAGTCTGCACTCTAATCATCTTTCCCTGGTTTTCCCAGTGTCCTTTCCTGCCCTGGGTTCCCATCTAGGTCTCCACATGATGCTTAGTCTCAGCTGTGACAGTGTTTTGCCTGACCCTGTTTCTGATGACCCATGACCTTGAGGACTGGGCAGGCTGTTACAGATCCATCTCTTTTTTCATGATAGATGGGGGCAGTGGGTGTGGAAAGACCCGTGGGAAGGGCCCTGTGGCCTGCCTTTAGGGTCCCCACCGTCAGCATGGTTGGTGACTCTGGTGCCCACCCTGAGCCCTGGGCTGAGGTAAGGCTGGGGGTTGGGGGCAGACCCCGTGGGAAGGGCCCTGTGGCCTGCCATCTGGGTCCCCACTGTCAGCATGGTTGGTGACCCTGAGTGCCCACCCTGAGCCCTGGGCTGAGGTGAGGCCTCCAGGGCTGCATTGGGCAGCTCCCTGCCCAGTCTGTGCTCAGCAAGTGCAGCCACATGGAGGGTAGCTGGCTGGGGCAGGATCTACACAGCTCACTTGGGGCTCTTCTGTGGGGACACTGCCCCTCCTGGGACACTTCCCTGGTTTGCTATGGGCTCATGGAATGCACAGTGACTTAGGAATGCTCCTTCTCTGACCTGGGGAGCACATTCAGTGGCTCCTGTGCCCTTTACGTGATTACTGTGATGCTCTGCAGTTTCACTGGTTTGTTTTCCTAAGCACAACTTTCCTTTCTGGGACTACGAGAAGTTAAAGGCTCTTTGTACATTTCTGCCCAGTCCTGTAACCAGCTATTCAAGGGAGCCTGGTCCCTCTGGTGGAGGAATTACCAGAGTACAGGGGAGGAAGAGGTTAGTATGGGGGGTGGTTCTCTTTCCTCACCGGAGGCTGAGGGTATTTTGCTATCATGAAATGTTTTCCTGGTTGGATCCTAATGGTATAGGGATAGCAGTTGGGTTCAAAAAGACATAGAGACAGTAGGAGCCAATCACCAATACATACACACAGATAAATATTCACATCCACCAACACCAAATTCAGTACTAACCGTAAAGCAAAAAAGGATAAAAATAAAAACCACAATAACTTTAAAAAGTTAGAAGATGAACAATGTAAAAATACTCCAGCCGGATCCTTGTTTAAAAAAACAAAACCAAGAGGCAAACAAAAAACAGACCTAGTTGGGAAAGTTCTGAGTTTTCTGTCCCCTAGGTCAGCGAGCATGTACTGTGGGGGGATGTGTTCAAATCTGTCATCCAGCTGGGGATTCTTCACAGTTGAGCTTGTCAGGGGAGAAGCAGTTTGATTAAGTCCGGTGACCTGGTTTTTCTTAGAGGATCTCCTCAAAATTTTCTGTTGCAAAGGGGTATAAGAACCTGCCTTCTTGTACTTCTTGTGAGGATAGATTTCAGCTCCCTCTGAGCTGTATTCCTGAGGTGATTACTTTCTGCCTGTCCACACTCAAGAATTTCTTGGGCCTGGGGCTCAGAAGCTGTAGATAATCTAGTTGATCCTAGTGTAGATGTGTGGGTCTCTGACTGATCCGAGGAGAGTGGCCAGACTGAAACTCGCTTCCTCAGGATCACTGGTGACCCACTCTGTGTGACTTATGATCTTCAGAAGCCCCAAGAGCTGCTCTGTGGGGTTGACAGAAACCGGGTGAGGGAGGGTCCAGATTGTGCCAGTGCTTATGTGGTTCTCAGTTGCAAGCACTAGGAGGAGCCCACCTGGAGAGGTCAGGGCCTAGGTAGCCTTGGCTATGCAAGGGGCTCAGATGTTAAGGGAGAGCCCAGGCTGTCCCTTTTATTTAAAGCTTCCTGAGGCTGATATCAGACCTTGCCTTGTTATAGAGATACAGGTTGGTTTTGCAGAGGCTGAGGCAGACGGTTCCCTTGAGAAGGATGTGCCCTACTGTGCCAAGCTCTGTTCACAGACTCCTATTGGGGGTAGAGGGGCGGGCAGAAGGTCTCCATCCAATTGTTTGCTAGCTGGAGAGGGGATTCGCAGTTCCACTCAGCCCCCAGGGCAGACAGCCAGGTTGGGAGGGGCACGGTAACTTCTCTTTCTGTTTGTGGAGACTGAGGCCCCAAGTCCGTGTTTAAAGGATGGATCTGGTTTCGCTGTGAGCGTCCTGCCCCGCTCTCATGATGGCGGCTGGAGCCATCGGCTGTGACAGGCCCACAGCCTAGTTTGCTCATGCGATCCATTAAGTTAAAAGACTTGAGACTCAGCCCTGTAAACTGTGAGCACAGGTGGGAAAGTGTTGTCCGCAGTGACTGAGTTAAAGTTCTTGTGCCGATTCCTCTCCTGCCCTGGCTGTGGAGCCGGTGGCTACCCGGTGGCGACCGGAGGTGGAGAGGTGAATCCCAGCAACACGCAGCCCCCTTGGGAGATGGAAAGATCGCATGGCGGAAGATTCTGGTTTTCTGACCGTGGAGGCTGAGGCCCCAAGACCGTGCTTAAACTGTGGGTCTGGCTCCATTTTTGCTGAGTGAGCAACAGGGAAACCTCACTATGGCGGGTGGCCAGATGGCTGCCACTAGCACCAACAGCTGTAAGTTCGCTAATGTGAGCTATTAATTCCCAGATCTTTATACCCAGATCTTGTAAATTAAGAGTGATCAGGTCAGGGGGCTTGCGACCGGATTGGGGTATTTAATTAGGAAACTTGCTCATTTCCTCCCCTCCGGGGTAGCTCCCCTCCCCCTGATGTGATTGCACGGGTGCCACAAACTTCTCCTTTATATTCGTTAATGCACCACTCTATTCATTTGGAGTTAAAAAAATTAGCGGGGGGTAATGTTCCCCCACACTGGGAGCTTTGTCCTACTGTGGGATTCCGCGACCACTCCTGCAGCATGAGGTGTTTCTCAGGAGCGTCTCGGAGTCACCGGTGGTGGGGTAATTGCCATGTTCTGCCCTCTCTGGTGGAGGGTGGCTCAGCTGGAGCTCTGGGGCCCTCATGTCCTCCTGCTGGCTCATCAGACAAAGCAAGCAGGTTTGCACGCGTGACTCTCTCCTCTGTGTTAGGTCAACGTTGTGCTCCCGAGGTCTCCCACCCACATTCATCACCGCATAGGTGGCCCTGCTCTCCTCCCTGGTCTGCAGCCCCCTCCCTGAGGAGCGCAGCCCCAGCCATCTCTCTGCCTAACTGTGCAGACCTGATGTACCCAGCAATGTTGCTCTGTGGCTCTGGGGACTGGAGAAGGGTGTGATTTGCTTCCCTCCTGCCTTCCGACATAATAGACCTCTGCCACCCTTTCAGTGAAGTGGCTTCACACACTGGCAACAGAGCAATGCCTGTTGTCACAGGCTGCATGTGTTCCAGGAATTATTATTTTTTAATTCCATAGATTTAGGTTTACTCTGCGTAAATCTAAATCTATGGAATTAAACCCAGGGCCTCCTGCCAACTAGAAATGTGTGCCACCAAAAGCACACCAGCCAATGTTCACTATGTGTAAGGGCACACAACTACACCACCAGGAGCACAGCAGCCAAGGCACACTATGTGCAAGGGTACAAGTCTACACCACCAGTAGCACACCAGCCAGGGTCCACTCTGTGAAAGGCACATGTCTACACCTCCAGGAGCACACCAGCCAAGGCACACTATGTGCAAGGGCATGCGTCTATACCACCAGGTGCACCCCAGCCAAGGCCCACTCTGTGAAAGGCACACATGCATGCTTATGTGGCCTACACGTTTGTTCTAGCTTCTACTCAGTGTCCATCCTTCATCTGTGTATCCAAGCCCTGTGGCTCTCTACTCTTCTTCTGTATCAGTGGTGTGGCCTCCTCCAGAATGTCAGGGCTGGAGTTCCACAGTGAAGCCTTTGCACACTGGCTTCTTTCTCTTAGAAACGTGCATTGGTGGTTAATCCAGGAGTTTTTGTGATGAATGAACCAAAGGTTACCCTTCACCCACTGAGTGACATCTTGTTTGCTTCCAGTTTTTCAGAATTAGGAATCAAGCTGCTGCAAGCGTTTTTGTGATGTTTTCTGTGTGTGTGTGCATGTGCTGCTGGGGAAGGAACCCAAGGCCTCATGCAACTAGGCAGGTGCTCTGCTACTGAGCCACCCCCCAGCCCTGTGTATGGGTGTCTGTGTGGATACAGAGGGTTTCAGCCCAGTTGGACACACACCCAGGAGCATGAGGAGGTAGGACCAAGTCCAGCTGTGTAAGAAGCTGCCCAGTATCCTGTGCTGGGACTGAGCTGGTTGCACTCCTCAGCAGAGAGTGATTCTGCGGCTCCATGTCCACACCAGCTTTCACCACTCTGGTGAGGCTGACCAGCAACTCCTTCAGATGCAGGAGGTGAAGCCTCTTTCCATGGGCTAACTCGCTCCTTGTGTGCCTCTCTGGTGGGGTGTCTTTTCAGCGTTTTGGCCCATTTTTAAACTGGGTTGCTGCTGAGTTTGAGGGTTCCTGGCATTTGGTGGTCTATTCCTGTCCCAGATGTGTTTCCAGAGCTCTCTCCCTGTCTGTGCCTTATCTGACATTGCCTTGCTATGCTTCACAAAGCAGTTTTGATTTTCATAAAGTCCAGCTCACCTTTTTCTCTTTTGTGGATTGTTTCAATATAGTATCTAAACACATTATCACTGGGGTTATGCAAGGGCACAGCCAGTGCTTGGCATCTGTGAAGCCCTGGTTCAGTGCCCAGGACCATGTCAATCAATCAATCAATCAATTGATCACCACCAAGGCCAACCTCCCCTATATTTCCTCCTGCATTATCTGCTGAAACTTTTAGTTTTGTACTTCACATTTAGGTCTATGGTCAATTTTGTGTTAATTTTTGTGAAAGGTTCAAGGGCCATGTCCAGACTCATTTTTTTTTGGTACTAGGGATTGGACCCAGAGATGCCTTATCACATTCCCAGCCCTTTTTATTTTTTGTTTTGAGACAGGGTTTCATTAAGTTGCTTAGGGCTTTGCTAAGTTGCTGAGGCTGGGTTTGAATTTGCATTCCTGTCTCAGCCTCCCCAGTTGCTGGGATTACAGGCGTGGCCACTATGTCCAACCAGACTCTTTTTTTTTTTTTTTTTAAGAGAGAAGGACAGTGAGAGAGAGAGAGAGAGAGACAGAGAGAATCAATCTTTATTTAGTTTTTCACATGGCTTTTATTGCTCTGACACTTAGTTGTGTATGTGGGTGCTGGGGTTTGAACCTGTGTACTTGTGTGTGCCGGGCAAACGCCGTAACCGCTGAGCCACCACTCCAGCCCCCAGACTCATTTTTTATACAAGGATGTATGACTGTTATACCAGGATTTGCTAAACAACAGCCCTTCTTTGTTAACTTGTCCTGGCTCCTCTAAGATCAGTGCGTGACGTGCCTGTGGGTCTACCTGTAGGCTGTACCTCTGGGTGCTCCACAGCCTGTGGACCTACTGCCTCCCTGCCTGGTGGGCATTGCCAGTGTTCCAATTGTGCTGTGCCTTTCAGGGTGGTGCTGCCCATTTGGGGTGCTTGGCTTTTCACGTAATCTTCAGAAGCAGTCTGTCAATATCCTGACTCTGGAGTTGTGATGGGGAAAACTCACCAGACGACGCTGAGTTCCCATCAGTGAACACAGAATGGTTCTCTGCACTCAGGTCTTTGACATCTGGCATTGACTTTGAACTTGTCCATGTGTGGGTCCTGAGGTAGCTTCAGACCCGATTTGCTTCAGGTGCTGATGCAGAAGGCAGCATGCTCAATGTCAGAGCCCCCTGTGGGTAGCTGTCACTCACGAAGCTGGCAACTTTCATACCTTGCCCTCATGTCCTATGCATCTGCTGATGTCCCTTAGTTCCAGGCTTGCTATGTCTGGATTTTCTACAGTCGCATCATCTGCCATGACAGTTGCTTTCTTTCTTCCCAATTGTACTTACTGTTTTTGTGGGCTTGGGTTCCGGTGCAATAATGAATAAGTGGTGAGAATGGATGGCCTTGCTTCTCTAGATCCCAGGAAGGACCCTGTCTCTCTCTGCTGAGTCTGAGCTACTGAGCATTTCTGGACACTCTTTATCGAGTTGAGTCTCTCCGACTTTTAGTCTCGTGTTGGACTTTGTGCAGTGTTTTCTCTGAGCTCGTTTCTCTTCCTTAGTTGCTGAAGGGATGGACTACATTAGCAGCTTTCAGATGGACCATGTCAATGGCCTCTGAGCCTGCAATGAGTCCCACCTGGTCGTGGTGTCCAGTTCTTCTTACTCACTCTACAATTTGCTTTGCTGATATTTCGTTAAGGATTTCTGCATCAGTGCCCAGGACGAGTGTTGGTCTGCGCTTTTCCCTTCTTGTGTCTTCATCTGGTTTTGGTTTTAGACAGGTTGGGGCACCAGGGTGACTTGAGAAGTGCCCCCTCCTCCATTTTCTTGGACAGTGAAAGAGAATGCCCTACTCTCTCTCTCTTTAGTGTTTGGTAGAATTCACTGGTGAAGGCTGGGGGTGCAGCTCCATGGTATGCCACTCGCCTCACAAGTGCTGGACCCTGAGTTCCATCCTAACACCAATGACAAATAGAAATCAAAGAAAATCACCAGTGGGACCATTTGGTCTAAGTGTTTTCTTGTTTGGAAGATTAATGATTGTTTCAATTTATTTAATTTGTTTAGATAGAGGTCTATTCAGTTTACGTATTTCTCTGTGAATTTTGATAACCGTGCTAAGTTATTGAATTTGTGGGTGCAGAATTCCTTGTAATAGTCCTTTATTACCCTTCTCATGTGCTGGGGTTAGCAATAATGGCCTGTTTTCTACTACTCATTGTAGTAGTTTTTAGTTTCTCTCCTCATTTGCCACAAGGCTGACTACAGGTTCATCATTTTTTGAATATTTTTTCAAAGAACAAACTGTTCGTGTCATTTCTGATAATGTCCTGTTTTTACAGTTTCTAAATTCGGCTCTACCCATTGTTTCTTTTCTTCCACTTTCTCCAGTTATATATTGTGCCATTCTGTTGCTACTGGGAAGAGGTCCAGCAGCCCTGGTCTCTGCACAGGGGGCCTGGGTGAAGGTCCAATTGCCCTGGGTCCTGGGTGAATGTCCAGCTGCCCTGGGGTTGTGGGTGAAGGTCCAGCTGTCCTGGGGTCCTGGGTGGAGGTACAATTGCCCTGGGATTCTTGGTGGAGGTCCAGCTGCCCTGGGGTCTGGGTAAAGGTCCACCTGCCCTGGGGTCCTGGGTGGAGGTCCAGCAGCCTTGGGGTCTGGGTGAAGGTCCAACTGCTCTGGAGTCCTGGGTGAAGGTCCTGCCCTGGGGTTCTGGGTAGATGTTCAGCTCTCTGGGGGCCTGGGTGGAGGTCCAGCCTCCTTGGGGTCTGGATGGAGGTCCAGCTACCCTGGGGTCCTGAGTGGAGGTCCAGCTGCCCTGGGGTTCTGGGTGGAGGTCCAGCTGCCCTGGGATTCTGGGTGGAGGTCCAGCTGCTCTAGGGTAGGTGGAAGTCCAACTTTTCTGAGGTTTTGGGTGAAAGTCCAAGCTGCCCTTGGGTTCTGGGTGAAGGTCCAGCTGCCCTGTGGTTCTGGATGAAGGTCAAACTGCCCTAGGGTTCTGGGTGGAGGTCCAATTGCCCTGGGGTTCTTGATGGAGGTCCAGCTGTCCTGGGGTTCTGGGTGGATGTCCAGCTGCTCTGGGGTCCTGGGTAGAGGTCCAGTTGCCCTGGGGTTCTGGGTGAAGGTCCAGCTTCCCTGAGATTCTGGGTGAAAGTCTAACTGCCCTGGGGTCAGGGTGGAGGTCCAGCTTCCCTAAGATTCTGCATGGATGTCCAGCTGCCCTGGGGTCCTGGGTGGAGGTACAACTGCCCTGGGGTTCTTGGTGGAGGATCAGCTGCCCTGGGGTAGGCCAGCAGGGTGGACCCCTCCTCCATATCTGGGTTGGGTGGAGGATGGCAGGTGGACAGAGGCCCTGCGTCCCTCCCCGCTAAAGCGCGTCTGTATTCGGGGTTCAGTCCCACTGCAAATGTAAGGAAACGTGAGTGCACGCCCGTACTAAAGTGGGCATTCGTCCCCCGGATCACCCCCCCTCCCCCCGTGAGGTCTAATTACAGCCCTAGCTGGGGGGGGGTGGAGGGGGACCCTCCTGCCTGCGATCGGGTTTTGATTGGAGTGCCACCAGGTGGCGCCGCAGTCCCGCGCGAAGCTCGAAAGGTCCACAGCAGGGCGGGCTCTGGATCAGGGTCTGCACCCAGCGGGCGGCCTCGGGGGTCACACATTATCCGGAGCCCCAGGTACCTTGGTGCCCCCTGGAAGGGGCGCGTGGCGGTGATGGGGACCCGACTGCGCATGGAAGACATGGGGGTCGGGGTGGTGTGTGCGGGTAGGGTCGGGGTTCACGGAGTAGGGTCGGGGAGTTGGGGCGGTGCAGGCGCGTGAGGTGGGGTGGGGTGTGGCCGGGTCGGTGGAGGCACGGGGCATAGAGTCAGGACGCGGGGACCGAGTCGGGGAGGGCACACGGGGTGGAATAGGGGTGGGTGCCGGCTCTCAGGATGTGTGGGGGGTCAGGGGATCCGGATCGGTGCGGGTGCGCGGGCTGGGGTGGGTTCTGGGGGTTGGGGTGGTGCAGGCAAGAGTGGGTGTGGGGTCCGCGCGGTGGGGCAGTGAAGGCGCCGGGGGTGGAATCGGGGTTGGTGCAGG
>PVKS010046966.1:0-13044 GCA_004027875.1 Aplodontia rufa | reverse complement strand
GTGAAAAACTAAATAGAATTCATTCTCTCCTTTCTCTCTCTCTCTCTCTCTCACTATACCCTCTCTTAAATAGAGAATGCCCAGTTACATCTGAATTTCAGGTAAGCAATGGCTAATTCTATAGGGTAAGTATGCCCCAAGCACTGTATGTTTTTATCTGCCGCAGCTGGAAATGCTGCCATCAGGGCACAAGAAGCAAAGCCTGCCCTGGGAGAAACTTGCAAATGCTAACATAGATCTAAGCAGACTTCCACCACCAGCTAGTAATCTGCTACCCCAACTGTCATTGTCTCCTAACTGCAAAGTGAGCACAATTCCAGCAGGTGAGTTCTGAAGAGCCTTTCCTTTCATTTCTAGACTCTGATCGTCTGTAACGGTCTAGACTCCCGAAACACAGAGGTGAGTCCTGGGCATTTACAGAACACCCTGTAAGGCAGCAAAACAAGCCCTTACCATTCTCGCCAAGAGGAGGAAAAGAGCAACTTGCAGAACCTTAGAGAATGAGGACAGGACTTGTCTTCCAGTGGGTGCCAACCAGCTAACGGAGCGGCCTTACAGAGGGCTTGGCTCAGACAGGCTGCTACTAGCAAAGAGGCCTCTGTTCTCCTTGCACATGGTGACTTGTTCCACCCACAGGGCTCCAGAAGAAGAACTGGCCTCTGTGTGGGACGAAAACTCTTTTGATGTGTTTATGAGAAGCTTGGATAGAGATATAAAATGCTTTTAAACATATATTTGCATTGACTTAGGGGTGGAGGACTTAATGTAACTGTTTTAGCTGAAATTTTATGTGGAATTAGTTGCATATGAATTTATAAAAAAAGTTGTGGGGGTAGTAGGCAGTAACAGGCTACAGCTGTACCACCGCCATGTGTCCACCTCGGGAAGGATCCATGCCCTTGTGATACTTTTCCCAAGAGTTCAGGTGAAAGAACACTCTTCACTTTCCTTCTTGAATGGTTAAGAACTGACCAGCAATTTGCCATTTCTGGCTCGAGGTGAATCAGAAATGCTAAGAATTAGGCCTGGAGCAGTTGCTCAGTGGTTACGGTGCTTGCCTGGCACGCGTGTGTATGTTAGTTCAAACCCCAGCATCACGTACGCAAGGAAGTCTCATAGCAATGAAAGCCACATGAAAAACTAAATAAAACCAATTATCTCTCTCTTTCTCACTTTCCCTCTCTCTTTAAAAAAGAAAAGAAAAGAAAAGAAATACAATGAATTACCTAGAACACATACATGAATAGAACACCTGTGATCACTTCTTTTCTGGGCATTAAAAAAAAAAGAGTGTGTGTGTATCAATATGCATGTATATATATATATGTGTGTGTATATATATGTATATGTGTGTATATATGTGTGTATATATGTGTAAATACATGTATATTTGTATATATGTATATATGTGTAAATATATTTATATGTGTATATATGTGTATATATGTGTAAATACATGTACATGTGTAAATATATGTATGTGTATATATGTGTAAATACATGTATATGTGTATATATTTGTGTAAATACATGTATATGTGTATATTTGTACATATGTGTAAATACATGTATATGTGTATATTTGTACATATGTGTAAATACATGTATATGTGTAAATATATGTATGCGTATATATGTGTAAATACATGTATATGTGTATATTTGTACATATGTGTAAATACATGTATATGTGTAAATATATGTATGTGTATATATGTGTAAATACATGTGTATGTGTATATTTGTGTAAATACATGTATATGTGTATATATATAGAGAGAGATTTATATCTGTTATAGAGGAATAATATAGAAGAATCAAGAGACTGGGGTGCGGGCAACGTGGGGATAACTCTGGTTTAGGATGAAATGCATAGCACATTGTTACTTCACATGCATTTATGATTGTACAACAACTAAACTCCTTAACAAAAAATTTAAAACTATATATAATTCTCCAATTTCTATGTGCTGTCGATGCCACTTCTTTTCCAAGAAGAACATAATCAAAGCAATTTCTCATTTTGGCAAGAAAAGCTTAAGAAATTTCTTTGAGTACAAGGTTGCAGAGCTAAATTTGGGAGACTCATAGTGTAGCATAGAAGAGTCTGTGATTTCTTTTTTAATTACAAAAGTACCTCACCACCAAACATGGATTTCAATTATTTAGAGAGAGTCTTCTTCTGGAAACTGTATTTTTAAATGAAAGGTAGCTTAGCTGAATCACAGATCTGAGCCTCTACCAGAAAATGTTCCATAAATGTGATTTAGAAACAGTAAAGCACGGGGGAGGTAGGCAGGGTTCCCTTTCTTGGGCTCCAGAGACGGAAGAGTTTAATCGCACACTGCACATGAAGCTTCTGTATGCAGAGCACTGTATTTTTGTCTAATCTCATAACCGCCCTGTGCATCTGCTGTGAACCTTCCACCTTGCTGTGCTTCCTGGGCCATCCGCACCAGAAGGATAATAACAGGAAATCAGAAGGGGCAATTCCAAAGGAAGGGTTCCCGGTCTCGGCACCATTCACACTTGTGATCAAATAATTCTTTGCTAAAGAGGACTGACCTGGCATTGTGGGATGCTAAGCAGCCTCCCTGGGCTCCCACCTGCTCTATGACAATGGCACTCATAGTTCCTAGTTGTAACAAGGGTCTCTGGAAACTGCTGTATGTGCCCGGGGAAAAGGGCAGGCGAAATCAGTCCCCACTTCACTTCACAATGATGAACTACTACTTGATAGCAAGAATCCCACACAAGCACGAAGTTATGGTTAGACAGGAGAAACAAGAAGTTCTGTATTCTATTGCAGAGTCCAGGTGCTATGGTTAACAATATTGTATTGAATGTTTCAAAATGGCTAGCAGAAAAGGTATTGAACATTCTTCTTTTTTTTTTTTTTTGTACCTAGGACTTAACCATAGGTGTTTAACCACTGAGCCACATCCCCAGCCCCTTTTTTTTGGCTTTTGTATTTGGAGACAGGGACTTGCTAAGTTTCTTAGGGCCTCACTAAATTGTTGAGGCTGGCTTTGGACTTGGGATCCTCCTGACTCAGCCTCCCAAGCTACTGGGATTACAGGCGTGCATCACCGCACCTGCCTGAATATCATGACACATGTATGAGCTGATGGATATGGTAAATATCGTAACTGCTACACAGCATATACTTACATCCTAATGTCACACTTCACAACGATGAATCAATCAAAAACTAACTACAGTAAACAAGGATCCTGTATGATGCATGTAATGTGTGTAAAGAAGAGCTTAACACTCTTAGAGAGGGACTGAGATTCTGGTAAAATAAATCCCCCAAATAAATCTATAAAACCATCCATATTTCTTTTCCCTGCATTGTTCCATTGTCGAAGTGATAAAGGCAACTTCCAAAATATTGTACAATTTATGGAGGCACCAAAAACACTCAAAGGCAAAATGTGTTAAAAGATGCATACTGTAATTTCTTGGTCTTCAGCTGAGCACTGTATCTAAATATTGCCTTCCTCGCGT
This sequence comes from Aplodontia rufa, assembly GCA_004027875.1. Classification (NCBI taxonomy): domain Eukaryota; kingdom Metazoa; phylum Chordata; class Mammalia; order Rodentia; family Aplodontiidae; genus Aplodontia; species Aplodontia rufa. The sequence continues at coordinate 9,534 of PVKS010046966.1, read as the reverse complement.
TTCACCCGCAATTTGATCTGCCGTTCTTACAGCCCCATTTCCTACACACCGCAAATGCGTCCACCCGCCTGTGTGGTCCTTCAGGGTCCCGTCCCTGCCTGTGGCTTTGTGCCTCCTGGACTCTCCACACCCCCTTGATTCTCCGAAGCCTTCTCTGTTGTTAGCAGGTCACTTTCTCAGCTGGGAATGCTCAGACCGTGAGCTGGCTGAGCTGCTGGGACTCTCCCTCCACGGTCAACCCAGACCACAGTGCTATTCACTCTGAATTAATTTTAACGGAGAAGAGTTAGGAACAACACATTTAAATAAAGTGTTTGGCTAGGGACAGAAAGATTACAAACATTTATTTATTCATTCATTTTTATTTTTTGGTACCAGTGATTGAGCCCAGGGGCACTTAACCACTGAGCCCCGTCCACAGGCCTTTTTATTTTTTTAATTTCGAGACAGGGTCTTGTTAAGCTGCTTAAAGTCTCCATAAGTTGCTGAGGCTGGCTTTGAAATTGCCATCCTCCTGCCTCAGCCTGACAGATGACATTTTTGTTCTCTTTTTAGTCTCTCCTTGTGGTCAAACTCAGGTATAGAGTTGATTCAGAGAATCCAGTCCTCTCCTCTCCCCAGAGTGAAAACTAGCCATGCCAAGATACTAGTGGTGGGAGCAAATTACCACATATTTTCATCTTTTCGTGACACGTTAACAATATTTTGATATGAGAGAGTGGATGGTGTTGGCTTCCTACAAATTCCCTGTAGCCAAAAAGATAATCTATATAAAGTCCAGTGGCAAAAAAAGCATGAGTCGTGAAGCACAGAGCCACTAAATGGAGCCATGTTACATCAGTTTCCAAAATTAATCCTGAATTTCACCAAGTCATGCAGCTATATCCAGAGAAAAGGGCCAGCAGTCACGTGCACTAGAAGAAAGGACTGCAATAAAATGCTCATGATGTGTTTTATTTGCTAAGCATGTACACTTTGCACTGGGAAGACCACCCTCTTCCAAAACTACATTGGACCGATGAACTGCAAGAGAATTCTGTACTGCAGTAAGGATCTTTTATGGTAGGGTTTGGCAAACGTTTTCTGTGAAGGGATAAATAATAAATCTTTTAGATTTTTCAGGTTTCTGTTAGTGTTACAACTGTTCAATTCTACCCTTGTATTGAGCAAGAAGCTCTGGGTAGTACTCTAACAAATGGGAGCGGTGATATGCCAAATAAAACTTTATTTAAAGAATCAGGCTGGGGGCCAGATTTGATGTTATAGACTCAGCTCATTTCCTTTTGTTTTAATATATCTGGTAACTAAGAACTGTTTATTTTCTGGAGTAATACACAGTTCTTGTTACTCTTTTTCTAATTTCTTCGTAGATACATGTTTGCATTTAATACCTCACAGACATTAATTGAAAATGGAACCACCAGTGATTCTGAACAGGCAATTAGTTAAGATAAACGTATAAAGTACCCGTCAGTTTGCTATATGATCTGCATCAATCCACGACACAGTAAGTCAATGAGCGAGCAAAAACGTAATTTTCCAGAACACATAAACCTACTGCTCTGTGTGTATCTAATGAGAAACATTAATTATTTTATTATCTTAACATAAACCTCCCCAAATTAAATATTTCCAGGGTTACAAACTGTTTGCCTCTAAGCTTTATTAAAAGTGTAAAACTAACCATTACACTTTTGCAAACAACAGTCTTAGTATCTGCGGGGTTCACATAAAGACAATATTCTTAAGAGCCTTATTCTCCTTGCATAAAAACATAAGGCTCTTGGGCTGGAGCAGTGGCTTGGTGGTTACGGCATTTGCCTGGCATGTGCAAGGATGTAGGTTTGAACCCACCCCAGCACCACATACACAACAAAGTGTCAGAGCAATGAAAGCCACATGAAAAACTAAAATTAAATTGATTCTTTTTCTCTCTCTCACTGTCCCTCTCTCTCTTGAAAAAAAAAATAAGGTTCTACCTGTGTTGCTCTCCTCATTGAGAAGAAGGTTTAACAGTGGCACATCCTGTTAGAAGGGTCTGGAAATTGTGAAAGAGAGGAGAAGAGTCTCTGTGATTATCCCCTTAAATTCACCCTGCGTCTCAGTAACGTAAACTCGTTTGTTTGTGCCTATCATGGGTTTGCATCTGACACGAGCCTGTGTTTCCCTCACAAAAGATAGTGCCGCAGCTATTTTTATTATTAACCTCGAGTTCTTGTCTCTTCCAAGCTAAATAATCCAGCTGAACTTATTCTTCCTGAACTTATTCAGAATAAGTTCTTACTCTGAACTTATTATGGATCTGCCCTAATAGCTCGACGGCACCTCTCTTAACTTTTTAATGCCACAGGGTTAAATTTGAGGACCCATAGACAGAAAGTAATCACAATAATCAAGTTTGCCTCCTCCATGTTCCGGTCTATTATGAACTTCTGAGGCCTGTGCTAACCTATTTTCTTTTCTCTGTGTTCTTTGGTCAAGAAAAAGAAAACACATTTCAACACACTTCCTTTACACTACTAAGAACTCTTCAGTCAAAAGCAATAATTCTATTACAAAGATTATTCCTTTTGATGGAGGGATAAATATCAAGCAAAATTTCCATTTTCATTACCTTTTTTCTTTCTTTCTTTTTTTTTTCTTAGAGAGGGACATTTAGAGAGAGAGAGAGAATCGATTTTATTTAGTTTTTCACGTGACTTTCACTGCTGCAACACTTCATTGTGTATGTAGTGCTGAGGTTTGAACCCAGGTCCTCACACATGACAGGCAAGCTCTGTAACCACTGAGCTACTGCTCCAGCGCCCCCCTACCTTATTTTAAAGAGACTGTAAGAGCAATGCCTTAGGCCCCCAATCCTCCCATGTAGATGTACGTTGAGGTTCTCATGCCTTGTCCAAATCCTGAGGTTTATTACATGTCCTCCTATGAGATCCAACCAAGTCAACCAGGAGGAGAGGAACCGCTTCAATGATTCATACGACAGTTCTGGTACAGGTGACCCATCATTTATTTTATTTTGAGTTGTATTAAAGCTTATATTGCATGACTCACCATCTGGGAGTGATTTTTAGATTAAATTGGAAAGGACAGATATGATAGCTCACGTTTTCCCATGACCTGATGGGTGAGAGTAGGATATTTAAAGAAGAATAGAAGTAAAAGTCATTGTTTCTCGAGACTATTCCAATATACTCTGCACTTCTCTTTCCATAACTACGAATTTAATTTTCTGAGCACTCAAATACTGTATCTGTATCTTTGTTTTAGTTTTTTTTGTTTTACCATTATAAAAATTTTCAAGCCCAGGGAGAGAAGGGTACCAGGAAACATTTGAAAACATACAAATAAATAGTATTTTGTTTCAAGGTTTCAGTACATTCAAGGTCAAGGGCTCACATGCTGAATGGGTGAAATTAGAACCCTGAAAACCCAGCCTCAGTTTATCTCAAAGTGAATCTCTCACTGCCTTCTCTAGAAGAGTTGGCTACAGTGAGAAACTATAGCAGCGTGTGAAGTGCATGGCATCAAAATCTACAAAGAATAAAAAGTTTTTTAAAAAGTTGAAAGAAGACTAAGAGGAACTAGCTTTCCAGTTTTCTCAAATTCAAAGGTCTTATCAGAATTCGTAAGACAACGTGAGCTGCTAGCTGGCGAGGAGGCTCAGGTTCCAGGAGGCTCGGGGGACCCTGGCTTCTGAAGACTCTGCCTGCCGCTCTTGACAAGCTCCACCTGCACCTTAGCTAGAAAAAGGGAAAGCATGGGAGGAAGAGAGAATTACTCTTACATGCTCATGAAAGGGAAGAGACATTTGCTTACTCATTGTGAACACACCCTACCAGCCGTAGGGAGTAAAATTTAACATTTGCAGACACAGACTCCTAACAAGCTCCCCAGTGGACCAGGCAGGAAAACACCCCTGGGAGGAAGGAGAGATGCCTGCCCATGGGATCATCTCTTGGATATGCTTAGTAGCTGAAGTACGAGGGGTTATTTCTTTTATTTTATTTATTTTATTTTTTGCCCCCCAAAGCACAGAGAGGAGAAAATTGATTTTTAGCAATTCTTCTTAATGATCAAAATAATCATTCAGATTATTTCCACATTTAAGATAAGACTTACCTTTGGGAATGTGAGGAAATATTAGACTATCTCCACCAAACCTTGTTTAAATGAAAATGTGGTCAAGTAGAATTAAAATCACAAAGGGGATAAAATACAAATCAATCTTTCCTGACTAGCTGACCATCTAGAATAGGCATGGGACGGAAGGGTGTAGGTGGAACGAAGACAGACGTGGCGAGGCAATTTCAAATAATCAGAAGATATGGCCCTAGCTTTTGAATAGAGAGGTCACATGAAATGTGGCCAAGGACAAGCGCTTGTGCACAGGGAAAGGTAACGAACACAGAGAAGGGGATTGGTGTTGACTGACACCTGCCATTTCCACACTTGAACCATACTAAGGAAAGGTAAAATATTTGCTCATAAATAAAATCGTCTCTGGGCAGTGACTCATACTCACTGGGCAAATGAATATATTTTGTAGGCTATACAACTTAGTAGCACAGAACCTTTGAAATGAAAAAAGAGAAGGACTTGCAGGGAATTCTCATATTTAATACCAATTCTGTGAAGCGTCCTTACACTTCTTTAGTCGTATGGAGCTCCTCTAGCTTCCTGAAAGCTCTTTGCTATTTTCTGGCTCTCCCAGAGGCTGTGGGACAGACAACACATTTGACCAGCAAGCTCCAAGTGGTAGATTCAAATACTAGCTCTAAACTTCACCAGCTCTGGATCCTTAACCAAGTTGTTTAACCTCCTCCTTGAGTTTCAGGTTCCTCCATTACAGATGGGTGCTGATAGTATCTACCCCATAAGTTTGTGAAGATTAAATGAACTCAGTTAAGCCTCAGTACTGTTAGACAGGGGCTGAAGTGGTGGCTTGGCAGTTATGGTGCTTGCCTGGCATCAACAAGGACACGGGTTCAAACCCCAGCAACACATACACGATGAAGTTTCAAAGCAGCAAGAGCCACATGAAAAACTAAATAAAATTGATTCTCTCTCTCTCTCACCATCCCTCTCTTAAAAAAAAAAAAGTTAGCTATCCATTTGGCCTATTTTCTCTTCTGCTCTGTCCCCAATCCTTTGAATGGTGGGCAAAATCCATACATATTCGCTGAGAGTCTGCACGCATGCATTGCTCTCTTGGATGCACATATTTTTAAAGATCTACCTGCCAGTTGTCCCCGCAGCAGACAAGTGTAAAAGGCACAGTAGAGTCCACTGCTGGCTCCACTGACCTGCTATGGGTGAGGAATTGCTGCGTGTTCACTCTTTGGAGAGGAAATGAGAATCAAAGAGCGCTGAAGACAGGGAGAGGCCTCGCCAAACACAGCTTGCACCGGCTTCCCCGGCAACGAGTTCTCCTTCAAAGAACCAAATCCCATTAATGGAGGGTCGGCTTCTCCCATGTGGGTCTTCTGTCTCCCCTGCCTTGACACTGATCTGGACACTGCAGGGATGGATTGAGCAAACGAAAGAGAAACAGAGCTGCAAGTGACCTCACAGACCCAAAGGACAACAGCAAGGCCTGCAGAGCCCGACAGCGTTATTTCACACACTTACAAGAAACCCTGAGCAGGGCTGGAGGGTGGCTCAGTGTTTATGGCCTTTGCCTGGCATGTTCAAGGACATGGGTTCAAACCCCAGCACCACGTATACAATGAAGTGTCTGAGGAAGGAGAGTCACGTGAAAAAACTAAAACTGACTCTTTCTCTCTCTCACTGTTCCCTCTTTAAAAAATAGAAAAAAAAGGAAACTCTAAGTCACATGAAAAACTACTTAAAATTGGTTCCCTCACTCCCTCTCTCTCCCTCTCTCTCTCTCTCACTGTCCCTCTCACTCTTAAAAAGATAAGAAAGAAATGCTGAGCTTCAGAACAGAGCAGGCAAAGTACAGCCCAGAAACTCTTTTCCAAGAGACAAAGTGGACATGTATGGAGAAGCTCCGTGGACTAGGGTTTGCTTTACACACGCTGCCTCAGTTAATCCTCATAAAAGTGCCCGAAGTCTCACACCCCAGTTTTAGATGAGGATCCTGAATCCCTGCATGATGTATAATCTTAATCGCCTTCCTGGCAAATGAGCAGTCACAGAGGCCCCATCCAGCTCGGGAATCCATATATCTTCACTTTGTGAAAAGGAACCATATAGGAATATTGTAGTATTCATTACTGTTTGAAATAAGCAAAACTTCCAGACAGTGCGACCATCTTTCTTTCTTGGTAAATTAAATTTATTTTCCTGCTGCTAGAGATTGAACCCAAGGCCTTCCGTAGGCTCAGCAAGTTCCCTACCACCAAGCTGCACCCCCAGCCTGCTATGTAAAATTTTTTATTCATGTTAATATTTATAGTGGAGAGGATGTTGATCTAAATTTAATCAACCTACATTCTATTCATCAACAAATGCTTTTATGAGAGCCTTATAAGTACCTGTCCAATCTTATGTGATTCTTTAATGAATCTGTCATTAAATGAGCACATAAGAACTTTATTCCAGATATTCCCTTCAGTTCATTCAGCAGTTTGCCATTTACACATCTGTTTCCATGTGCATTAATTAATTTAATTCTTCAAGCAAATCCCTAGGGTAAACTAGTATTCCCTTGACTTTCTTTAGTTGAAATTTAGGAGTATGCATAGCTTGCTAATAACATAATCAGTAACCAAATTGTGCCCCCTGATTATTAGGCCCTGTGTTTTCCTCCCCAAAATCACAGCAACCTACTACTGTTGGGTGACACTGCTTTGGACCCCATCCAGCGTGTGCCACCTTCTCCATGAGATGTTTGCCATCAGCAGAAGAGCACACACATCGCAGCTGGGCTGGTGGTTCAGAGCAGCTCAGGACTCCTCCCAAGCATGCACATTAAAAGCCACACATGATGATTAAACCCAAATTAATTTCTTCGGTTAATACATGCCACAGAATTAAATTAAACCTCAACAGAAAAAAGGGCACACTAACTATTAATCCTCCCAATGAGCAACAATAATTATTTTTTCCAACAATTATTTCATTTGCATATATAATAGTGCATCACACATTTTCACATTCCAGTGACAACACTCTCTGGTTTGCCAGACAGAGAAGAGGTGTGAGTTCAGATCGTGTGTAAGAGGAATTTTCACAGACCCAGCAGAGGCAGCTGCATGAATTAATGTCATTGCCATAGTTTACAATGCAATCTAATAATTATAAATGTGTGTATGGAAATAACAAATGCCTTGTGAATGGCTGAAGACTAATTTCATGGTATATAGAATGTGCCAACAAGTTGCATATGGAATCCATCAAAAATTAATGTCTATCATTCTATGTAATTATTTGGTGGATCAATCATAATTTTCTCTAATTGGAAAATTAAATGTATAAAATTCATTGACTTTTTTAAAAATAAATTCTTTATCAGAGATCTTTTATGGGCCCAGAATTATGCCAAATCTTGGGATTACAACAAGGGAAAAACAGGCACAAAAACCTTGCTTTCAGACTGGGCACAGTGGCTCACTCCCGGAATTGCAATGGCTCAGGAGGCTGAGGCAGGAGGATCACAAGTTCAAAGCCAGCCTCAGCAATTAGTGAGGCCCTAAGCAACTTAGTGAGACCCTGTGTTAAAATAAAAAATAAAAGAGGAAACCACTGGTGGGACCCCTGACTGGAGCAGCCTTGCCTACCAGACACCCTGTGTTCCTGCTGGGTCTTTTTGAGTCCCACCAAAAGGTGCTCAGGACACCACTGGGAGGACCCCCTTCTGGAGCAGCCCTGCTCAGGACCAATCAGGGAAGGTTCCCCGCCTGGAGCAGCCCCACCTACCTATACCCTGCATTCCTTTTGGGGCCTGCTTAAGTCTTGCTAGAAGGTAGGTCTCCATTTTGGTAGGTTCAGATTTGCAATCTTGAGCCTAGAACCAAAAGGTACAGCAACACCAGGACCCAGGCAGAAACAGCATCTGGAAGAAGGTGATCATCAAAGAGTTGGTGGCTGATCTGACCCTTGGCCTTACAAGGAAAAACCACCTGGAGAACTGCCTGCTTTCCCCTCAGGAAATGTCAATTCAGAGAACCACAGGAAGCTCTTCAAAATGAAGAATCAAACAAGGAGAGGTTCACCTCAAACTCAAAACTCCCCCAAAAAGGATACCATGGATAGGGGGCGAGTTGAAAATATTATCAATGATCTGACTACTAAAAGGAACAGTGAACTAAAGGAAGATATAATGAAGGGACTACGTGAGAAGACTCAAGATATGAACAACTCTATTATCAAAGAAACAGACATACTAAAAAAGGAAGTAACAGAGCTAAAATCTGCACTCAATGACATAAGAGGAACCATGGAAGAATTTAATAATAGATTAACTTCTATAGAAAACAGAACCTCAGCTCTTGAAGAAAGAACTTTTGACAATGAGGACAGGCTGAGCAAGCTCGAGTGCGCAGATGACAAAAAAGGAAAAAAAAAACTCACAGAACACGAATAGAATTTTTAAAACGCCTGGGATGAAATGAGAAGAAACAACTTAAGAGTAATTGGCATTCAGGAAGAAACTGAAACACAAACGACTGGGATATGGAATATTCTCAAGGAAATTGCTAAAGAAAATTTTGCCCATATAAAAAAAGAGTCAGATATGGTCATCCAGCAGCTTATAGATCACCCAATAGGCCTAATCAAATGAGAAGCTCACCAAGACACATCATATTCAAAATGTACAACAGGGAAATCAAGGAAAAATATTGAAAGCGGCAAGAGAGAAACGCCAAATCACATTCAGAGGCAAACCAATCAGAATCACATCTGACTTTTCAGACTCTGGAAGCGAGAAGATCTTGGAGGGAGATCTTTCAACTCCTGAATGAACACAACATGCAGCCAAGAATACTATACCCAGTGAAACTCAGCTTCAAATTTGAGGGGGAAATAAGAACTTTTCATGATAAGAACAAACTTGCAGCATTACAAAGAATTCTCAAAGATAAAATCCAGATACAAGTACAAGCTAATATTCCTCAAAACCCACAATAAGAGGAAATTCCATAAAGGTACAAGCTATCAACAGACAACTAAGCACAGAATTTTCTAATAAAACATAGTGAATATGAACCACAACCACATAACAATTCTAACACTAAATGTGAATGGTCTCAATGGACCAATCAAAAGACATAGACTAGCAGACTGAATCAAAATACAAAATCCAACAATATGCTGATTACAGGAAAATCACCTTGTAGCCAGTTAACACCCACAGGTTAAGGGTGAAAGGATGGGAAAAAATCTGCTAGGCATATGGCCCAAGAAAGCAAGCTGGAGTTGCAATTCTTATATCTGACAAAGTGGATTTCAAACATAAATTAATCAAAAGAGACAAAGAAGGCCACTACATCCTAGTAAAGAAAACAATACAACAGGAGGAAATGACCATAGTAAATACATACTCTCCAAACACCAAAGCTCCCAACT
>PVKS010046965.1:0-13050 GCA_004027875.1 Aplodontia rufa | reverse complement strand
CTCACTAGTTCTGATCTTCAACTCTGTCTTTTCAGATCTGTAGTGTGATGAAACTGGTGATCATTTCTCTACCTCCTATTTGCAATCTTTGATGTACCAAAGAGGAAAACAATCCAGGGAAAATGGAAGTCTACAAAATGTCAGCTCATTACTTAGTCGGTCCTTACTCTTATATATTCATCTGAGTTTTCTAGTTGTTTTTGATCTGCTGTATGTATTTTATCCAGAATTGAAGTTGGAAAAAAAAGATTTTGATGGAAAAATAATTACCTTTTTCATAGAAACAGAAAAGTGCTATTTAAAATAAAACCTCTATACAGAAATAATTTCCTCAGTGGAAGAAAAATTAAAATTTGTAGCTATTTTTATTTTTTAATTATGATTTTTGAGAGTTTTCATTTTTGTACACTATTTTCTAATCTAATATATTTCATACCTAACAAATGTATATAGAAATAACTTATTAAAATACAATGTAAAGATCCATTTTCGTATTTAGTAAAATAGTGCTCTATTTAAGTTTTTATCAAATTTTTTAAATTCATTAGTGCTATGCAAAAATCACCTTTCAATAATATGTAAAATTAAAATATGATTAAATTATTCAAAAACACATTTTATTATTCTGCACAATGTTCTATCTCTTTATCCTTTCTCTTTGCTAATCAAACTTTTTTCAATTTTTTATTTTTTCACTATCATAGCATCAATTCATAACTACACCAAAATGTACCTTGGTGGTTTTTGCTATGTTCTGTGGCCTGTTGAAAGTACTTAAATGTCTTGAAATACTAGTTCCATCATTGAAGCTCCAGAAGAGGAGTAACGTCATTCTTTAATCTTTATTCAGTGCTAGAACAATATTTGGCACATAACTGCTTCAGAAGTACATTTTTTGGGGAAAAATAGATTAATAGGATTTTCCAATTCCAGGTTTCTTATGCTTTGTATGTACATTATCTTTGGACACTAATCATTGAGTTTCTCTCACAAAAAACATTTATTGTCAATGCAATACTTCCTAGTCATATAACTCATGCAACCCTGTTCTATTATTAAATTAACCTCTCTTTGGAATCTTTTAAAAATGTGTTATTAATTTTTAAGTGGTTTAGTTTCTTTGCTAAATAAATATATTTTTTGGAACATACTATATACACTATTGATATATATTGATTAATATATTGATATTTTATATATAATATTGAAATATAATGATATTATAGAGATAAACTAAATCAGAGATATTATGTTGTAATTAGACATATATTGATAGGAATATACAGATAAAAAGCTGTCATATAACTTGACAGGAAAATACATGGGGCCTATAATTTTGCTCTGGTGTTGATTATACATTACAGACAATGATAGTCCAATTATATTACTGTTTCTTTGGTAAAGTGAATTTCTTTTATTTCTTTTTTTAAGAGAGAGAGATAATGAGAAAAAGAGAATCAATTTTATTTACTTTTTGAATGAGGCTTTCGTTGGTCTGACACTTCATTGCATGCCCGGTTCTGGGTTTGAACCCACATCCTCGTGCATACCAGGGAAACCTTGTAACTGCTGAGCCATAGCTCCAGCCTCAGTAAAGTGAATTTCTAAATCAAGTATTGTTTACAAGTATTTGTGAAGAACAGCTTTCAACTAAACTATTAAATGTTAAAAAAGTATTTAAGATTGTACTATGAAATAAATATTGTGAAAAGATTTGTACAATGATGTTTAACCACGTTTTCTTATTTCTGCACAAATAAGGGAAAATGTAATTGATTTATTTATCATGATGATCTACTGCCTTTCTTTATAGATATCAATTTTATTTCTAGTGCAGAAAAGTGATTTTAGACCTCTTCATCTCAAGAGCTACAGTTTTATATAACTGTCAGGAAGAAAAGGTGTTTGCTAAATAAATTAAGCCAAACAATTTCCAGAAATTCAATATTTTGAATTTAATAGCTTCTAAATTTTCTTTGCAGGGAACAATATTGAATGAATATGATAAAAAATATAAAAATAAAATATTAGTAATGTTAATATACCTGCGTCATAACTTAATAATAGTAATTTATTTAAGATTTAATCATTAGTGTGTTAATATATTACTGGTGGTAATATATTATTATGGGAATAATTTTATTTCATAAGAATTTATTAATTGGACTGGAGCAGTGGCTCAGCAGCTACGGTGTTTGCCTGGCATGCGCAAGTACAAGAGTTCAGACCCCAGCACCATGTACACAAAGAAGTCTCAGAGCAAGGAAAACCACATGAAAAACTAAATAAAATTAATTCCTTCTTTCTCTTTCTCTGTCTCTCACTATCTCTAGCTCTTTAAAAAGGAAAAATTTATTAATTAACTCATTCACATTATCTTTTAACAAATATTGAACACTTAATGTATGTATGAAATTGTAATAATTTCCATATTTGTGTAATAAATTACTACATTAATAAAAAATAAAATAAAGCAGTAAACTGTCATATTTTACTCATGTTTTTCATAACCTATTGTTATGAATTTCTTTCCTTGAATTTCTAGATACCCCATTAATATTAATTTTATTATTTATAAATTTAAATTATCTAACTTTATATACTTAAAATATTATGAATTTTTTTTAAACTCAAAGAGCATTACCTCTTGGCTATATTCCATTTAATGTACTATCTGATGAAATTTCAATTTCATCATCCTTTTTTTTTTTTTTTGATACTGAGGATTGAACCCAGGGGCATTTAACCACTGAATCATATCCCCAGCCCTTTTTGTTTATTCGTTTGTTTGTTGTTTTGTTTTGTTTTCTTTTTCTTTCCCATTATGCTTTGAGACAGGGTTTTGCCAAATTGTAGAGGCTGGGTTTGAACTCAGGATCCTCCTGCCTCAGCCTCCAAAGTCACTGAGATTACTGGCATGTGCTACCATATCAGGCTTATCATTCGTATTGATAACAGAAGGAAACAACTGAAGCAACAAAAGGATTTTGAAGTAGGATGTTCTAAAAATTTTATACAGGTATTATTATTTATGTTTGATAATAGTGGTTTGTTCAAATGTTCAAAATATAAATCTACTTGAGCAATACTTAAAGTTATCAATATGAAAACCACAGAAGGCATATATGCTGTAAATGCCAAGTGCATTTTCTGCATTTCCTCAAAAATTGTTTCAACATAAATATTATGGATGTATTAAAATATAAAAAATACATGCTATATAATTTTTTTTCTTTTTTCTTTTCTTTCTTTCATTTTTCCTTTGGTACTGGGAATTGAAGCAAAGAGTACTCAATCCCCATCCTTTTTAGATTTCATTTCAGACATGGATAAAAGTTTGAAAGTTGCTGCTAAGTTGTTTAGAGCCTCCCTAAGTTGCTGAAGCTGGCCTTAAAGTTCAGATCATCTTGCTGCAGACTCATATTATAGGTATATATCACCGCACCTGCCTAAACAAATTTTTAATGGAATTTCTATCAACTTTCATAAAAATTATGTGTAAAACACAAGTGAAATCTTCATTTACACTTTTTCAAGTAAAATGATAATGATTTTAAAGGCCATTAATATGTTGATGTAATGATTTTTATTCAATAACCCACATTGTTATCATTATGAATGTATTTATGAAGTGAACTTACAGATACTTTCATATTATAGTTAATATAATTTTGTTTAAAAGACTCTATATTTATTTAAACTATATATTAAACTTACTAAAATAATTGTGATAATCTTTTGGCTCATCTCATTTTAATTTAATCCAATTGTATGGCAGTAAATGGTTGTTTGCAATGTAGTTATTTAAGAGTAATATAAGTTTATAAGTGAACCAGTCAAAATGTCTTGGTAAATATTAAATATTGTGATTTGATTACTTTTAAATTGGTAGTAAATTTTTATTAAAAACTAATTTTGAATCATAAAGGTAAGAGAAGTGTAAACTAAAGCAGAGAGATCATGTGAAGTTCCAAACAGCAACCCACCCAAAGATCTTCATTGAGTCTACAAACCAAACAAATATTCTGAAGTTATTTTTTGCTCTCCCATCCTGGTCAATAATTTGAATGTGATCCCCTATACCTGTATTTGACTCTGTCATATTAATAACATTGATGATTTTTCAGGTATTCCATAAAATGATACTGTCTCCAATATATAGTTTCCTATGAACAAATTTTGAATGGATACCAATTATGTGCAAGAAGTATGGTAGTAAGTAAACAGAAACAGACATTCTATCGACTATTATCGTGACTCCATTACTGGATGAATAATTCTTTAAACTGTGACAGTGTCCTTCAGATACACATTACAATCAAAGTTATCATGAATGAATTTAATGTTTTTGACAATGCTATATGTGTACACATTTATTTTGCTTGTTTTGAAACTGGGGGTCAACAAAATCACTTCTTCAGTTTTCTTCAGAAAGCCAACCAAATTTATTCCCATTGAAAGGCATCTTTTGCTACTTTATGTCTCATGGAGCATTTGATGAGATTTTACTTTTATAGAGTAGATTAGTAGAGATATGCCACTTAAGTCATCATGTCGTTCATATATTTCTTCTGTATTTGGCACATTTCTCCGTATCTGTATGTTAAGGAGGAAACACTTGCCAAATATGACAGAATATAACTCAAATTATGTGGGAGAGTTTACATGGTGATGAGAACAAATGACACTGAAAAGAAGACTGTAAAATCTAAAGCCTTAGAGTTTATTTATAGTTAATGTGTGATGATAAAATATTTCTACATTTTAACAAATGGCATTAGGATTATATACATCAGTAAAATTTATATAGTAAATTATGTAAATGTGCACTAATTACTGTTCATATTTTCTAATGATCTATAATTAGATCTGAATAGTAATATCAAAGAAGTGACTTAAACCTCCAAGTGAAATCATAAACTTTGATTATATAAAATATGTTTTAAGGAAAAAATGTGACAGAAAAGAAAGAAAAATAAATATGGGAAATACAAAACTACAGAAAAAAAATAAAAGAATGTGTGAGTGTGTGTGTGTGTGTGCGCGCGCGCATGTGCATGTGTGCGTGTGGTCAACAATGGGTGTTATTATGTCTATACATCATAACTGTATACCTAATATTTGCAACTGTGGATGATTATCACTTAAGGCAGGCAGAGGGAAAGGGACTGGAGTCTATTAATAATTATGAGTCAGTTGGAAATTTTAGTATAAATTATTATTAACAGATATCAATACTTTTGAATGTTACTGAGCTATCCAATATTAAACTTTTCATCTAAAACACTTTCTCTCCCTTCCTCTTTGTTGTTGTCTCCGTTTCTCTCTCTCTCTCTCTCATGAAGACCTCATATGTAATCATAAGTTAAAAGATCTCTATTCAGAGTTAATTCCATGAGAAAGAGAGAGAGATCATCCAATAGGAGATTTGAAATCATGGATACCTGCTCATTTATACTTTACAAATAGGTAATGCAAAATATCTCAATTTCCTTTCATTACTTACAGACTTAAATCTTAATTTTGTAATCTGAAAGTACAACATGAACCATTTTGGGTTACTCCCTGATGACCTCTTGCTACAACTGAAATCCCTGAACCTTTTCTTCAAACTTTTCCAAACTGCACCTCAATTTTACATTTGTTTTGTCAGAAGTTAATTTCCTCCTGCCTACATCTTTCAATCCAAATATAAAAACCTAATATCTACTAAAAACATTAAGTACACTTTAATGGTTATTATCTTCCCCATTGTTAAAATTGGCCTAATTCATCCATCTATCCATCCATCCATTTGTTTTCTGATTTGGCTAACATCTAATAAATATGAATAAGACCAACACTCTATCTTGACCATGAAAAGTTAAATAAAATACTACCACTGACATATTTGGATTCTGCCTTCTGATATCCTCCCTATCCAAATGTGTGAACCTCATATTTTATAAAGTACTCACATGTAGTCATAAGTCAAAGATCTCCATTCAGAGATTATTCCATTTGCAGTCAATAATCTCCATGAATTAATAATAAGTCATATAGAATATTTTCAAAGATGGATTTTCATAAGATTTTGATTAAATAAACATGCCATTTTAATTAAACTCCCTATCCAAATCACAAGGTTATTAGGATCAACAATTATCCATTATAACTCCTCCTAATTCCAAAGCACTTTAGTTGTAGTATCTTTCACTAAGCATATTATCAATGCTACTCTATGACACAGGAGTCTTTTTTGGACACAAAGAAAAAGATGCTGTTCTATTACAGCATAAAACTAAATATTTCAAAAGAATATTACATTGGTAAATACATCAGTAAGTAATTTCATATTGAAACCAAGAAATGAGAACTAAACATAAAATAAGAAATAACTGAAGTTAGATCTCATCTCAACAACTAGAGTGATTGCTGGACAACAAAACTGCACCAAGATTTAAAGTAGGAGGATTTAGAATACCAACACCAAAGATGTAAGAAGCAGCCAGATTTTGAAGAAAGCTGAAGAAAAGCTTCAAAAATTTTTAAGTAGTCCCATCATTTGCAATAGAAAATTATTGTTTATGTATGCCATTTTGTTATTGTTATTATATTATCTCTGAATTTTAAGTATAAGTCATGTACATTGACTTTCTGAGCCTTAATGTAATTTCAGTATTCCACCTTCAAAGCAGCTCAAGATAGGAAATGTCTAAATTGTCCATTTCTATAGGAAGAGTACTCTTTTATTGACCAAGAATAACAAGATGAAAAAATATCAAATAGATCTTAATTTAGGGAATGACTAGTGGTTTGACTATGTTCATTAGAATTTTGAGTAGAACTGGTTCTCCGTTGTCTTTCTTGAATATGCACTATTAAATAGAATAATCTTCTATAACTTGATGCTAGGTGTTGCCAAAAAGAAACAAAAAAAGTAAAAAAAAAATCAAATATAAAATGAAACACACAAAAAAAGAGAAACCAAAAAAAAAAAAAAAAAAAAAAAAAGTCCCATAAAGTTGTTTCTGCTGTGAGTTGATGAAGGTTCTGCTTTCATTAACATGATAAAATAAATTTGTAGGCTCTTAAAACTTAAAAATTGAGATGGTGCATGCTTGTAATCCCAGCAACGCTGAAGGCTGAGGGGCAGAATGACTGTAAGTTCTGGGCAAACCTGAGGGCCTTAGCAAGACCCAGTCTGAAAATAAAAAAAAATTAAAAAGGTCTGGGGTTGTTTCCAATTGCTAAAGAGCCCAGTATAAAAAATAGCTTAATAAAGGAAAGTTTTGTCAAATTGATAAAACAACTAAAGAAAACTTACAGCTGATATACTACTTCATAGAGAGAAGCTAGGATTTTTTTCCCAAAAAGATGACCAAAGAGGTAAGCATGTTCCTCTCACCACTTCTGATCAACATTATACTTAGAGTTCTTCTTCATGTAATAGGACAAAATGAGGAAATTAATTATACATAGATTGACAAGGAAGAACATTTCTTTTTACATATATTACATTCCTGGGTAGTGCAGAAAATGTCAAAGAATCATCAACAACAACATAAAAGCACAACTAAAAGATTATAGTTAGGATGTAATGGTAATATGAAAAAGGCAATTGCTTTCCAATATAGCAGCAATACAGAATGAACAGTTGGATTTCAAAATTAAACATAGAGTATCATTAGCAGTAGCACCAAGCAAATGAAACAATTAGTTATGTATCTAACAACGTACATATGAGATTTACATACAACTTTGGATGAAGTGAAAGAAGATCTAAATAAATGCAGAATATTAATCCCTATGCATGGATAAGAAGACTCAATATTTTCAAGATGCCAGTTCTTCCAACTTGATTCATGGATTCAACAAAATTTTTTCAAAAAGAAAGAAAATGAAACCCTCAGCAAATTATTTTCCGTGTTTCAACAAACTGAAAATCAAGACGCAAAAGAGTAAACATGATACAGAAAAAGAACAAAGTCTGATGACTAACAATTCTGTATCCTTACAAGATAAAGAAGATTTGGCATTATCTTTGCTTCAACACTCCATTATCTGATATACATCCTGTTACAGTTTGAATGTTAGGTGCTACCCAAAAGTTCATGTGTGACAATTTGGGAAGAATGAGGTGAAGTGATTGGATTGTAAAAGCCTTAAATCAATCCTTATATGGATTAACTGATAGCTGAATGTGGCTGGAGGAGCAGAGTCATTGGGGTTGCATCTTTTGGGAATATAGTCCATATCTAGCCGAGCTGCTTTCTGTGTTCTGCTTCCCCATATGATGCCTTCAATTGCTTATCTCTCTGGACCCAGCCAGCTGTCATGCTGTAGAGCATCACCTCAAGTCCTGAGGAATGGAGCCAGCCCCTCAATAAACCTTTTTCTCCTAAAGTTGTCTTTGTCTGATCTTTCAGGCACAGCAGCAAAAGAACTGAATCAAACATACCCTAATGTTAATTCAAAATAATTTAAATGAGACACACCAAGGATTCCTGCCTAGAGCCACCAAGCCACTGTGCAGGAGCAGGCTTCAGGTCCTGGGCCAGCAAACACCCAGGACACCACAAGGACCCATGCCCAGAGCCATCCCACATAACATAGACCCAGGCTTCTGGTACTGGGAGATCAAGTGCCCAGGAAACCCTGAGTACCCCTTCTTGAAACCAGCAAGGTGCTGCATGGGCCCAGATTTTTTGTCCCTGGACAAAGATCTCCCAAAACATACCAAGGATCCCAGAATGGATCCACCCAACCACACATTGCATACCCATCAGATATATTGGGCTTGTCACCACTGCAAAATATCCCAGGACCATTGCTATACACAATTAGATCTGTTCTGATCCACCCCATTCCTCTAGGACCCCAGGACCCAGCAATGCAATCCTCCCAAAGAGTTTAAACAATCTAGTTGGCTACTCCACAAACTCACTATATTCTAGATCCATGCCCTGGAGCCTAGATCCAAAAGATGCAGCAAAATGAGACTCCAGTAAGAAGCAGCTTTGTGGAATAAGGTAGTCATCAGAGGAGTGGTTTCTGACTTGATCCTTTAACCTCCAAAGAAAAAGCACCCAGATAACTACATTGCTTCCTCACAGGGAACAATTCAAAGATCAAGTAAAACTCTTCAAAAATGAGGAATCAACTAGAAACTGTTCATTTCAAACACAAATCTCCCCTATTAAGGAGCCCACAGTGAGAGAGTGGGATGAAAACTTAGGAAAAAATATCAATGATCTGATTATTAAAAGGAATAATGAACTAAAAGAAAATTTAATGAAGAAACTAAATTTGAAACCCAAGAGATGAAAAACTCTACTATAAAAGAAATAGACACATTGAAAAAGGAAATAACAGAGCTAAAATCTTCAATCGATTCATAGGAATGATTGAAGAATTTAATAATAGACTAACTTCTATAGCAAACAGAATACCTTTTGAAAATGAGGATAGGCTAAATAAGTTTCAGCTCATAGATGAAAAGAAAAAAAAAAAAAACCTCACAGAGTATGAACAGAATTTTCAAAATGCCTGAGATAAAAATCAGAAGAAGCAATCTAAGAATCATTGGGTTAGAAGAAGGAATTTAAATGCAAACAAATGACATAAAGAACATTCTCAGTGAAATAGTTAAAATGTTTCTCATATTAGAGTCAGGTATGCCCAGCCAGGAAGCATATAGGACACCCAATAGACCTAATCAAATGAGAAGCTCACTGAAGCATATCATATTCAAAATGTATAACAGGAAAATCAAGGACAGAATATTAAAGCTGCAAGAGAAAATACCAAATCATACTCAGAGGCAAATTAATAAGGATCATGTCTGACAATTCATTTCAGACCCTAGAAACAAGAAGAACCTGGAAGGAGATATTTCAATCTCTGATTGGTCACAACCTTGAGCTGAGAATATTATACTCAGCAAAATTCAGCTTCAAATTCAAAAGGAAAAAAGAAACATTTGACAAAAGATTAAACCTCTTGCATTCATGAACAGAAAGCTAGCATTACAAAGAATTCTCAAAGATAAACTCCACATTAAAAAAATACAAGCAAACACTTATCAAGACTCAGAAACAAAGGAAATAAAAGTACATGCTATCAAAAGACAACAAAGACAGCACAGAGTTCACCTATAAAAAGCAATAACTATGACCCACAACCACATAACTTCCTAACACTGAATGGTCTAAATTCACCAATCAAAAGACACAGATTAGCCAACAGGATGAAAAAACAAAATCCAGCAATATGCTGCATACAGGAGACCCATCTTACAGCCAAAGATATCCACCGATTCAGGGTGAAAGGATGAAAAAAAAAATCGACCAGGATTATGAGCCAAGAAAGCAAGCTTGTGTTGCAATATTTCCAACAAAATCTCAACCAAAATCTAATCAGGACAGATAAAGAAGATCACTACATCTTAGTAAAGGGAACAATACATCAGGAAGTTATAACTATAGTAAATGTCTATGCTTCAAACACCAATGCTCCCAAATATGGGGAAAAATATAGTATGACATAAAACCACTAATGGACCTCAACACAATAATACTGGGAGACTTTAATACTCCTCTGTCAACAATTGACAGATCATCAAAGCAAATAAACAACAAAGAGTTGTCAAGCGCAAACAATTTCATAAATCAAATGGGCTTAACAAACATGTGTAGAATAGTCCACCCCAATTGGTTGAATTTACCTTCCCTTCCTCTGAGCAGCACATAGATCCTTCTCCAAAATAAATCAAATTCTACTTCTTAGATGAAGTCCCTGCAAATATAAAATAGTACATATTATCCCTTGTATCCTATCAGATCATGACATCATGATCTTAGCATTTAACAGCATAAATTATGACAGAAAATATATATACATGAAGATGGAAAAATACCTTGTTAAATGAAGAGTAGATAACAGAGACATGACAGCAGAAGTCAAAAAAATCTATGAAGTGAAGGAGAATGAAGATGCAACATATCAAAACCTCTGGGAAAGTATGAAAGTATTCACTTTTATTTTTTTATTAAGGAGTTGAATTATTGTTCAATCATGCGTGAATACAAAGTAACAAGGTGATATGCATTTGTTCTCCATATCACCCATATTCCAGTCTGTTGATCCTTCTATATTATGCCCCTACAAGTAATATAAATGTTTAGATTGTGAGAGCATTCTTAAGGGGAAAACTTATAGCACTGAGTGCATACATAAAAAATCATGAGATATCACAAATAAATCAGTTTAAGCTCTGCCTCAAATCCCTACAAAATGAAATGCAATCTAATCCCAAAGGCAGCAGAAGGCAGGAAATAATCAAGATCAGAGCTGAAGTTAATGAAATTAAAACAAATAAATAAAAAGAATCAATGAAATAAGGAGCTGGTTCTTCAAAAAACTAAATAAAATTGACCAACACCTAGCCAGTCTCACTAAAAGAAGAATGGAAATGAAGTAATTCAACAAAATCACACACAAAAAAGAGCAATCACCATGGATGCCAAAGAAATACTACTGATTATCAAAATGTATTTTTGAAAACTATACTCCTCTAAATTAAATAACCTGGAAGACATAGACAAATTTCTAGGCACATACAACATCCACAAGCCTATACAGTGTAATAACAGGCACCAAAATCAATGCAGCAGTTAAAAGCCTCCCCAAGAAGATAAGCCCAGGACCTGATGGATTCCTGCTTGATTTTACCACACCTATAAGGAACAGCCACAACTCTCCTCATTAAGCTATTACAGGAAATTGCAAAAGAGGGAACTCTCCCAAATATTTTTTATGAGGCCACCAGAATCCTAATACCAAAACCCAACAATGACATATCAATAACAAAAAAAAAAAGAAAGAAAACTACCAACCAGTACTCCAGGTGAACAAAGATGCAAACCTTATTTATAAAGTTCTAACAAACTGTATTCAATAACACATCAAGAATATAACTCATCAGGAAGAAGTCAGTTTAATTCCAGTGATTCAAGGCTCATTCAACATCTGCAAATCAATAAATATCATTCATCACTTAAACATAATTATTGATAAAAAATTTATGATCATCTCAATTGATGCAGAAAAGGCCTTGGATAAAATTCAACACCCATTTTATGTTTAAAACTCTTTAAAACTCTTAAGAAGATAGGGATCAAAGGATCATATATTAACTATGTAAAGACCACAAATGAGAAACCTACCACTAGTATAAGACTAAATGGAGAAACGATGAAAGCATTTCCATTAAACTCAAAAAATAAAACATAAGGTTGCCGGCTCTTGCCACTTTTATCAATATAGTCTTCAAGACCCTAGCCAGAGCAATTAGGCACAAAAGGAAATTTAACTGTTAAAACAAGGAAGAGAGGAAGTCAAACTATTCCTTTTTGTTAATGACATGATCCTACATCTGAAAGACCCAAAAAACTCCACCACAAAACTTCTTGAGCTGATTAACACATTTAGCAAAGTGTCAGGCTATAAGATCAACACACATAGATCAATAGCTTTCCTGTATGCTAACAATAATATGGCAGAAGAAATCAGGAAATCAGTCCCATTCACAATATCCTCAAAAATAATCAAATACGTTGGAATTAATCTTACAAGGGAAGTAAAAGTCCTACATAATAAAAACTGTAAATATAAAAGAAAAAAATTGAAAAAGACCTGAGAAGAGGCAAGACTTTCCATTTTCTTGTTTAGGCTGAATCAGCATAATTAAAATGGCCATTCTGCCAAAAGTGCTACACAGGTTCAATGCAATCCCTAACAAAATATCAATGTCATTCTGTACAGATATTGAAAAAGCAATTCTCAAATTCATTTGGAATAACAAGAAATGCAAAATAGGCAAAACATTATTGAGCAGGAAAGATGAAACACATGGTTTTAAAATTAAACATCTAAAATTATACTATAGAGCTATAGTAACAAAAGCAGCATGACACTATATCAAAATAGAGATGAGAACCAATGGAATAGAATAAAAAACTATGAGACAAACCCACAAATCTTTAAACATCTGACAAAGGGGGTCACGTA
>PVKS010046964.1:0-13039 GCA_004027875.1 Aplodontia rufa | reverse complement strand
CCAATGACGGGTAAGAAAGGGGAGGTATGAATGGAAAAACCTAAGGCAGACACAGTCACCTGTTTGTTATCCTCCTTTCAATAAAAATAAAAAAAGGAGGAGATGTTGGGGATTCCCCCAACATGAGGTCCAGCTGGCTTGTAGAAGAATTGGTGGTAAACAACTCTGACCCAGCTGGCTTGTATTTTTCCTTAGTGACGTAATGCCTGACCGCAGGACTAAGCTATTTGGTCACTCATTGGTACAATTGGATAAACGTGTTTCACTATACCCCTATTGGCTGTTGTAATGGATAAATAGAGTAGCAGCTAGTCAGGTAGAGAGCGCGGCCCAAGGAGAAAGCAGCCCTGTCCAGAAGCAGCCAGAGAAGAAGCAAGCAGCAGCCAGGAGGAAAGCAGAGAGACGACAGCAAGCTGCCTGAGAGACCACCACCTGCTGCCTGAGAGAGTCAGAGAGGCAGCAGCAGCAGAGAAGGCAGAGAGATCAGCAGCAGTAGAAGATGCAGGCAGTAAGAGCCTCAGTTGCAGAAACAGTGACTCTGGTATGGCAGTAGAAACAAGGACTATGAATGTGAATAGCCTTGACTCTAAATGTAATGCCTTAAGGGCCTTGACTCTGAGAGGGAAGGCGGGAAGCGCCTGGAGGCCTTTAGCCACGGTAAAGAGAGAAATAAAGTGTGTGGAGAACTTAAGAGCAAATGGGTCCAGTTGAATGCTTTGTCCGGCCCCTGCCGGCCGGGACCGGACAAGACACCAGCACCGTGATCTAAGAGTGACGTTAAAATAGGCATGACCTCTGTAAAACAGAAAACCACAAGAAAAGAGATCGAAATAAAGGTGGCAAATAAAATGATAAATATAAGGAAGAATGCAGAGAAGAATTATTTCAGAAACCAATTTCAATATTAAATGCACAATGAAGCTAGTAAACATCAAGATGAGCATTCCAGGAAAATGGAATCAATGGAATTGAGATGAAACTGGACAAATGCATGCATGATACCAAAGAGGAAAACAGGAGAGGACACGATGACTAAGAAGGAGAGAGTGCAGAGACCCAAGCTAACATGATCTGGGGGGCACGGAGGATAGGACCAGAAGCAACGACCCAGCAAAGGCAAAGCAGATCTGAGAACAGCAACTCTAAAGGAGAAGGGACACTGTGTAAGTGGAACCTCAGGAAGAAAAATCCCAATCGGAATTCAGGAGAAAGAGAAAGGTTGGTTTCCGACTTTTCCTCCCAGGAATGAAATAAACATCACACGAAGATGCTATACAGCTGCTCAGTTTTGAGAAAAGCAGTTTTTACATCAAGAATTCTATACTTAATTAAGCTGTTGCAAAAAGGCCAATGAGACACCCTTGCTCAGAGAATATATCAGTTATATAGTTGGAGAAAACTTGAAAACTGAGAACTGATAACCGATCAAGCACTGGAGATGGAAAAAAATCACAGACTGATTAGATGCAGATCTTAAAACCAATTATGTAGTATAAAAACAACTGCTGCAAATTTGGATTCAAATGTCAAATGAAAATGCAAAAACCAGTATTGACACTGATGAAGAATTATACGAGCGAAATCAATAAATAAATGTGGAAAAGTGGGAAAGGGAACAAGCAAATTAAAGCACTGAATTCTTGATTCTGCTCTGGCTCTGAACATATTTTTAACTTGTAGGATTAGCCAGCTACAAGTTCAAGTGCATTCTTGATTCAGTTAAAAACAACCAATATCAAAGATTGTGGTTTAAAAAAAAATGTGCAGAATCTGAGAAAGTAACCTATGCACCAAGAAGCTTGCGTAACCATAGATTTTCGGATTGGCCCAGAAAATTTTGCAAACAGTGAAAATAATCTTCCATCTATAGCAATCCATTTTTAAAGGCTATCCTATATGAAAATGCTCCAAATTAACTTCTTAAGAATTACATTATAGGTGCATCTTTTGTTCCATATTCAGCTGGACAATTTGGCTCTTTGAAAGAGTTCTGCTTCTCACCTCCAAGAGGATAGGTGATCCTCCCATGATCTCTGGACATGGCACTGTCTCTGCCCTCCTGCTTTCTGCTGGGTGAATTCCCCACCAAAACCAAGCAGCTGTGCAGATAACTCTACCCTTGATGAGGCAGATCACAATTAAGAAATCTTATTATCAAACCCCTCCACCTCCAATTTGAAGACCTCCATTCTGTTCAAGAAAATCTACGGTGAGTTGAAGAAAATCCATCATTTGACATCTCTCAAGCAAACTTCCCACCCTGTACTCCTGGAATAGAGAGGCCTATAGGAAACATTTGGAAAGCTCAGGAAGTGATTTTGCCTTCCACTGAGCTAGGCTTACAAATTACTAAGAAGAACTCCTCCCCGCCCTGCCCCACTGCTGTACCCACCAACTCACATCCACAACTAAAGCGCTGTTCATCCAGCAAAACAGAGCTCACTCAGCAACGGGCCACACTGCATAAACCATCAAGCATAAAACCAGATAATAGAGTAAGGAAAAACTGTCATCGAAAAATGAAAATAAAAGCGGCACAGACCCTGAAAGCATAAAACTAGATAACAGAACGAGGAAAAGTGATGATTATAAAAATGAAAAGAAAAGCTATCCAGTTTAAAGGAATAGACTCTCAAATTGAATTGAATGATGAAACAGGCTGGATTTTACACCTGAGGGATTTTTTGGGATTAAAAAGAGATATTCTAACAAAGCAAGTCTCTCCGGTTGTAGAGGTCTACTTCAAAGGTACACGGGAGTATGAGGTGACATAGAGCATGGCCTCATCTGCTACGCGGTGACTGCATCCCAGCATTTCCCAATTCCAGGGGAAACCAGGCCAGCAGCTGTGTATCATCCAGGGCAGTTATCGGAGATCCAGAGACCAATCTACAGTGCATAATGAATTAATAAACAGTCAGGAAATTCTGCGTCCCAAATGGAAAAGCACCAAGCCACATAAATTAAAGCAGCATCAAAAACTAAAACTTGTTAGAAATACCAGGAGAAATGAATAGGAATCCAATGCTGACATGCGTTAAGCCATACACACGTATGTCATCCTATGATGCCAAAAAGATAACATAATAATGATGACAAAAAAGGATTTTTAAATTGCTACATGTAATATTGATTCTCTCGACAACATAATTTTGAAGTTCATTTGAAAGAGAAAACAATGTAAGATTTCTATAAAATTCTAGAAGAGTAATGAGAAGACTCAACCCTATCAACTATTAAACTAAATCCTAGAACTGCAGTCATTAAAAGAGCATGTAATTAGTGGAAGAATCAAAGAAAGATGCATGAAATAAAAGAAATGTCACTGAAGATGTAATATATATTTAACAATTATTCACTTTATATACAATTTACCTATTCACTTAATGTAAAAATTAATTTAATATTTAATGAAAATACAGAAGTAGATATACTGAGATAAACATACTAGCAGTAAATGTTACTATTTAATAAATTAAATATAATGGTAAAATGTAAGGTAAAAAAGCGAAAGATTGTACAACAAATGATAATGGAGAAAGGCGTTTAGCCAGTTGAGAAAAACATCACATTAAATTCTCACTTCACTTTAAGTGCGTGACAGATAATTAGAGCAAACTAAATATTTGTTAAAAGAAGAAATGAATAAATGAATGAATAACATATTAAATTCTAGATGGATTAAATAACTTGGCAAAACATAAAACACCACAAGAAATGACAAATGTAGATTGTGCTAATCCCTCATTGAGAAAGGCCTTCTTAAATACAGAAATGATGGATGAGATAACAAAGAGGAGATTCATCAGCACTGATCCCAAGTCATTTTAAATCTCTCTTTGAAAACTCACACAAATATGGCAGACAAAGGATCGACGTCTTTTATACATAAAAGAATGTTGCAAATCAAAGGGATAAGACACATACCCCAGCAAAACACAAGCAAGGACACGAGAAGGCGATTCTCGGGAGTAGAAAGACCAATGACCAAAAAATGCGTAAAGAAGTGTTCAACCTCATTTGTTATCTAAGACATGAAAACTTAAACAAAAACACAAGAATAATTCAACCCTTTAAAATTCTGTCACTGAGAACTCTCCTCCAAAGAAGATACACGCACATAAAATTTAGTAAAGCATTTCAGGATCTCCTCAGTCCACCGGATAACATGCAAAGATTCGTGGGAACCGAGACTCAGAATCCTGTAATTTCACCGCTAGCAAATGAATAACAGGGGTGTTAGCTACCTAAATTTCCAAATTAAAGTGCATAAATGAATTATGTAAAATGCTGAAGATGGATTTTTATTCCATTACAATGGCTTTCAAGGGTAATTAATGACATGGAGAAATATAAAGGAGGAAACATATGAAAGGATGTTATGTATGTGGTATAAGAAAAACTTCATCAGCTGGGGTTGTAGCTCACTGATAAAGCATGCATCTCGCAGGTGCAAGGCTTTAGATTTGATTCCCAATAATGGAGCAGGGGAAGCAACTATTGCATTGAACATCACATCACATATATATGAGAGCTACAAGGAAGTGAATTAAATGTTCATAATTATCATTTATATTTGAACAAATTGCGGGTGTTTTCCTATTCGTTTCTAAATTGGAAACAGTTTACTTTCAGAACAACCAAAAAACAATTTTTTAAGAGGGATGAGAGAGAAAGAGAGAGAATCAGTTTTATTTTGGTTTTCATCTGATTTTCCTTGCTCTGACACTTAGTTGTGGTGCTAGGGCTCGAACCCAGGTCCTTGCACATGCCAGCAAGCGCAGTAACCACTGAGCCACTGCTCCAGCCCCCAAAACAAACATTTTTAATAAGAAAACACTACCAAGGAAATGTGGATTCAATAATAAAATACAGAACACAAAAATTTAAATCCTGAACCCTGGCTTTGGCAGGCTCCAGGGAAAGTGAACCAGCCCTTTCTGTGTTGCCTCAGGATGATCTTTCCCAAAGGACATTCAATTCTCAGTGATCCTGAGGGCCAGCACCACGTTAGTCACTCAGAAATGACGTCTACTTATATCCAGGGGCAAGAATGGCCAACAATTCACCCCGGGATGACCTAACATGTAATTAATTCATCTGTTCATTTTTTTAATTCTGTGAATTGCATATTTGTAGGGAAAATATATTCCTCTCTAAAAAGCCTAGTTTTTTTTTTTTTCATTGCCAGCTGTGTGATCTTGGGCATTTTGTTTATATTCTCTAAACCTTGGTCTCCCCATAGGTCACAAGAAGCAGTAACAGTGCCTGCCTCACAGGGCTTGTGCGTACAACTGAGCTAATGCACTTAAGGGAGGTTTGTGCAAGCGTTAGAGCCATTTGGATGTCCCTAATTGCAAATGACTTGTTGAACTTGCATGCTTAATCATAGATGTTTCTCTTTATATAAAAGGTATGAGGTTTTATTGTCAGGCATATTATTGAGATTAGAGGAAATGATGTCACACCAGCATTCCTCAAGGGGAAAAAGAAAAGTTCTAGAAGGAAGTAGAAAGAATTGGGTAGGCCAAGACTTAGGTTTGGAGCCTCCTGGAGTCCACAAGGAGGGGATGAGCTTTGGGCAGGACAGGGCAAGGGAACAAGAAGGCTGCATCAGAAAGCAGACACAGAGAGATCTGAGGAGGTTGCCATACCCTGCGGATTGTCTGCCTCCTTTCTCGTTGCAAACCCTTTCCTAGATTTCCAAGGCTGAAAAGTCAAAAGAAAATCTACACGTCCCAGACTCCCTTACGTTCAGGATCCCAAGTGTATAAGCCACACCTGGCTGTGCCATACCAAGTGCACCCCCATATAACAAGAAGAGAGAGAGAGCAAGGAAACACAGTGATTCTGCTCCTGATGAGCCCTGCTTCAGAAGCAGAAGCCGCTGTGAATGAAGTTCTTGTGTCTAGTCGCAGGTAACACAGGTGCCAATCTGTGTTCTATTTTGCTAGAACATGCCTGTGATAAAGCTAGGTATTCTCTGACTGCTCAGTTCTTGACTGTTTCATCCAACCTCAGCTCTCTAAATGGCCATGGGGTCCCGGCAAACTACCTATCATTACTGAAGTTTGGATCTTACATGTCCCCAAAAGGCCCATGTGTTAAAGCTTTGTTCCCCATCTTGGTGTTACTGAGAGGAGGTGGAACCTTTCAGAACTGGGGCCTACTTGGAGGACTAAGGTCATTGGGAGTGTGCCCTGGAAGGGAGTATGGCATCCCTAGTTCCTTCCTCTTCTTCCATTTCACTTCCTGGCCATGACACTTCACCACATGCCCAAAAGTCCTGTGACTTTTTTGAAACCTGCAAAACTATAAGCCACAATAAACCTTTTTCCTTTATAAGTTGATTAGCTTAGGTATTTGTTAAAGTGATAAAAAGTCAATAACAATATCATTTCATAAAAGTTTTCTACTTAATCCATATAGATTAAGTAGTAATCCATATAGATTATATTGTTTGCCACCAAAAAGGCTTTAGAAATCCAGGAGGCTGGATTTGGTGCCTTGTGACCTCAAAGCATTCAGCCTGACATAGATGCTCCAGAGGAAGTGGTCAAGGGGATCAGGCTGTTGGGACTCTCCTGCCATCAGAGGAGCATGCTGGATACTCAGACATTCCCTTTGGGCCCTGATGGAGAGAAGCAGAAGTATTGATAGGACTAATAGTCTTCAAGAGGCCCGGGATTTGGAAGCAGGAAGCTGAATAAGGAAATTTTTTTTTTGTACCAGGGATTGAACCTAGGGATGCTCAACCACTGAGTCACATTCATAGCCTATTTTTGTTATTGTTATTTGTTTGTTTGTTTGTTTTGAGGGTCTTGCTAAATTCTTTAGGACCTCATTGAGTTACTGGGCTGACTTTGAACTTGCAATCCTCCTGCCTCAGTCTCCTGAGCTACTGGAATTAAAGGGAAGGAATTTTGAAGCCAGAGAAAATGACAAAGTTCAAGAGCACTTGCAGGGGATTCTAGCAAGCACTACTAAAAACAGCTACCTTTTTTGCACATATGCCTCCCAGTACGTAAATTTCATCACTGTATGCTGTATTATCCCAATGAATCTTCAAAACAACTCTGTGAAACATTTATTATTAGAGACACGAGGACATCCAATATCAAAAGTTCAGGAGAGGGCTGGAGCAGTGGCTTAGGGGTCACCGCGCTTGCCTGGCATGTGCGAGGATGTGGGTTTGAACCCCACCACCACATACACAATGAAGTATTGAGCAACAAAAGCCACATGAAAAAGTAAATAAAATTGATTTTTTTCTCTCTTTCTCTGTCACTGTCCCTCTCTCTTTAAAAAAAAAAAAAAAAAAAAAAACTTTAGCAAATCACATAGTTATTGTTGGCCATAACCAGTTCCCAAACCCATTCTGTCGATTATCAATGTCCATTCTACCACTCCACACAATTCTCAATGTTTAAAAGCAACAAAAAAAAAATTAATCTCAGGTTACTGATAAATTGTCTCTGTTCAACTTTCATTTGTGTGTATTTATCAACCAGTAGGAAGAAAGTTGCACTACCTGGTCCTTAAGCCAGACCCCTGACTCTCAGGCCCAAAACCCTATAAAACACCTGTAGGTAGAATGAGTATAACCACGGGGTGAGGGGAGACGAGGAGGCTCATGTCACTGTCAATTTAAAGAATAAACTTGTAGGCAGACGGGGCCAATGACCTAGGAAGAGGAGGAGAAGATAGATCAGAAGGGCAGCCAATTACTATAGTTTTGGAGAGTAGTGAAAAATCAAATGTACATCCCTAAACCACAAAATTGTAAGGCTCTCAAGATGTTAATTAGCTGTGTCTCTGTTGAACAGAATTATGTCAAAAAGGTGGAGTGGGGCCTCTTGGTTAGTCAGGGCTAGGGAACAAGGGGTTAAAAAAACAGACTTCCAGGCTATCAACTATAGAGTGTATATTAATAATATTCGAGAGGTAAAGGGCACCGTATTTTCCAATGCTATTTGCCTACTGGACCCACTTATGTGCACATTATCTCTTGGGGCCCATAGACCACACATGCTCCCATGGTGCCCAGGCAAGGCCGTATCCCCAGCTTCTGCAGAGGAGGGAAAACTGCCACAGAGCACGTCCAGTGACCCAGAAATGATGAAGACCCTGGAAAGCACAAACCAAGGAAACCTGGGTACTACCTAGTCGTTTTCAGATGAATCATAACACAGTGTGATCCCCATGTTGATCAGGTCTGCCCAAATTCAGAACTTGACCTTCTGTTAGCAGTGTACACTCTGCAGTTCTCCCAAGCAGCTTGCCACTACCTCAGTGGGGAAACGGGTAAAAATAATTCAACTAATTACTCACTAAACTAATTACTCTGTGCATTTTTTAAAAATCTGCTCATCTTTCTCTTCCTTTGTTAAAGAGAAAAAAATAGAATTTAGTGATAGATCACCGTTGTGTCTGTTTTAATTAGGAGGCAAAGTGACTTGGAACTATGATGCTATGATATTGCAGTTTCTAAGCTATGAATTTTTACTATCAAATCAAATGCAAATAAACAGTCGTTTTAAACCCACATGGTTTGTCGGCACGTGAATTACAGCTCCTGTCCTGTGGCCATTTATACTCTCTACTAATGCCAAATTTTCATATCCTGAGGCTGAATCATTTATGGATTATTTCTTCTAGGGACCCTGTTTTGTCTGGTTGTTGAATTTACGAAACTCGGGGGCACTTCCCCTGTGTAGGGTCTAAACAAGCCTTTTTGATGCTTCCTCTGAAGACTGGAGGCCTGCTATGAAAGGGAAAAAAGCAACTGCTTTCCAGGTTTTCCTCACACAGGACGTGAAAGGTATGCAGAGAAGGTTTTTTAATATGCATTGAAAGCCCTGGAACCACGAGTTCCATTCCACAATGTCTAGAAGATTTATGGAACTGGAAGTTCTTTGCTCAAGTTTCCTGGAAGCCTCTGTTCTGGGAGATTGGGAAAGAAAGAAATGTAAATTCTGCATATTCCAAAGAGCTGAACCCTTTGGCTGTTAAATGATGTGGGTGTGTTAGTTGTTAATCAGGAATTTTTATGGACAATCCCCTAAGCTGGGGGCTGGGGAAGCTGCTGACTCTTGAACCATTAACAGCTCCTTTAAAGTCATTTTTCATTTCAGATAACACCCCCCAGAGAAACTTCCAAAGAACCAGCTGGTCTTTTTAGGTGACTCTTTTTAGATGACCTAGAGTAAGCTTTGGTCATTATAATACCAAATTCTATACCCAGAGGTCTTCCTATCTATAGGACCTCAAACTGGGCATGCTCAGTGATGCACCCACCTCTGCAGATGACGATGAGTCTTTTCTACATGGACATGCACAAGCTTCCCCAGTGAAAGACCCTTGCTTTCTTCCTTCAAGGGGACACTGCTTGGGAAATTATTCCCAGTGCTCTCCTTACTTACTACAAGTAATAAACCTTTGTTGGCTTTCTTATCTCCTGGTTGTATTTACCAGTTTTGGACTCACCGAGCCTTTGCATTCCGTTACAGCTGCTATCTGGTGAATAGCATGCTGCTGGCATTCACCTCTCTAGAAAGTTCTAAATTGGATTTCCAGTGCACCCAATGACAAGACAAAAATTAAAATTATTTAAAATTAATTATAAAGAACACTGCACTAAAAGGAAATTTCTAAAGAGATTCAATTAAATCTAGTAGAAGTGCGTACCTGCTCAAGTCTGTCCCGGGAATTTTATAGGGGACGTGGAGGCTTCAGGAGCAACTGGGAGAGCAAGACATCAGCCATGGCCACGTAGCTCTTACAATCTGGGGAATGGAACAGGACCCGGCATGAGGGATAGTTAATCAGAGCTTAATACAAAAATGATGTAAAGGCAAATGCTCAAGAGTGGGGAGCAGCCCAGTGCCAGGTGGAGAAGGATGCCCTGGCATTAGGTCTGAGGGCACGGAGGGCAGAGCTTGGCAGAAATGAGGGGCAAGGGCATCCCCCAGCAAGAAGCTAAAAGGTAAAGCAGGACATGAGGTAACTCCACTCCGCCACTGATGGTTTCTGGAGGATTATCACTCCATTGCTCTGCACTTGTGACCACTCCACGGTACTCTCTGCCTGTCCTAATTCCTATAGTGCCACCTTACCTGTCTCACAGTCCCCAGGAACAGGAATTGCCTCGGTGGAGAGGTGGGGTTTGCAGGATTCAGAAGCAGACCCTCACCAGAACCTCCTGTCCACCAGATCACCTGTAAGAGACAGGGAGACACCCGCCTCGTTGGGGAGCTAGCATCTGTTTATCGTGTTGATAATCCAGTTTAAAGGAAGCAACACAAAAGACCTGTGTCCTCCCTGTGGTTGGGGGGGAGGGGCTTTGGTTAGAACATGAGTTTCTTTGCATGAGATTTCACAAAACCCTTGCCCTAATCTGTCCTCTCATTCGTCTCTCACAGGGACCGTTTTTTCTTTTTCTTTTTCTTTTCTTTTTTTATTTTATTTTATTTTAAAATTTTATTTATTTATTTATTTTATTTATTTATTTTTTTTTTGGTCAACCCAAAACCAAAGAATCCCACATGTTCTAAAGTCTCCAAAGTGTGGTTTCGCATTCCCACGGGGCAGAGCAGTCATTTGACGGAACAGCCCTGAGAAACCCGACCAGGATCTTCTGGAAGTTCATTTGCCTTCTTTGATTTCCAGACACTGATTTCCACTTTGGAAGGAGGAATTAAAAAGCTCAGGCAGGTACAGAGAAAAAAGCTCACCTGGTACAGAGAAAGCAGTGTAGTCCCCAAGCAAAGGAGAGAATGTGGTTGCAGTTATGCGTCGTTCCAGGAAAGTTTTTTTCTCTCTCTGCCTCTTTCCACCTCCCTAAGACACTCATCCACCATTAGAGGAATCTAGCTCAGAAATACCACACGGAGCTTCCCTGTCACGGTCCCTGCAGGAAGATGCAAGGCTAGGCCACACTTTCATCTTGCCTTTGTGGATCAGAGACAGCAAAAATAATCTGGTAGAGCTGCTGAGCGGACCAGATGAGATGGAGGGCTTTGCAGCCCAAGGTGGCACCATGACCTGAGAGGTACCTTAACTAGAGGGAACCCATATCCTTAGCCCCACACAACATCCTCAGACCCCTGCTGTGGCATTTTGACCCTGCTGTCCTCACCGTTTTCTCTTGCATGCTTCCTCCCTGCTCAAGCAGTGCAGATCTTGGATGAGGGTCCCAGTCCTGGAAATCGTGCACAGTGAAGCAGGGAGGGTCCCCGGAGACCATTTTCTGCCCCATGGTCTCCGCCCTGGGTTTTCAGGGAACCCCGGGTCTCAAGAGCATCTGAGACAGGAGAGGAGGCAAAGAGAGTGGGTCACATTTCCACCAGAGACTTCTACTTATTCATTTTAATTTGAGCTTCCTAAGAGTTTGTTTTTTTTTTAAAACGTCTTTTGTTTAACCAAAACAAAGGCGATTGTTATTATTTTTTTCTGAAAAGCACTCTCTTGCCCGAGCATTTGCATGTAAAATTGGAAGCTCCTGCCCATGGTCACCCAGACCACGTGGGTCACCTGGTCAATCCAAATGGAAGGAGAGGAACAGTTGGCACCCATCCCAGAAGAGCAAACTCATAAAGGATGGTAGCCCAAGAAGTGCACAGAGCAGCAGAGAGCCAGGTCAGAAGTGGAGAAATGATTGTTCTGGACTCCCTCCTGAACCGGCTCCATCCCAGCCAACACTCTTTGGGCTCCGCCCTCACTCTCCCTGTGCACAGGAGTGCAGTCCTAGTTGTCATCCCTTGAGTCTGGGAGGAACAGAGCACGCTCTGCCAAAAAAAAAAGCAAGTGCCTGTAAGCAATTACTGGAGACACAGTGCAGAAATGCTCATGGACAGGTTATAAGATAAATGATAAAGGCTTTCGCCTGACCAGGATCTCAGCTGCTGGAGCCCCAGTGAGATGAGTTCTAATGGACAAGGTAAATTATTTGCTCTTCTACTAAAGCACAATTTTCTCTTCGTTTCCTCCTTTTGACGTGTACTGTAGAATAAAAAGAGAGGAGGAGGAGGGCAAGGAGAAACAGAGGAAGAAGGGGAAAAGAAAACACTTAGACTTTTAATGGAGGCTCATTTCGGTAAAGTACCCCAGCGTCCCCATGGACCTGGAGAATTAAATGCTGTCACTCAGATCTGAAAGCAGAGTCGTCCAGTTTGCAGACACCTGTCATAATTAAACTAATGGCTCTGAAAATGTGCCTTGATATTAAATCTATCTTCCACTGAGGAGCAGAGCTGATTAAAACCGCTGTTTGACAGTTAATGATGAACCTCTTCCTTGCTGAGTTCTGACTAGAATCGGCCAGTTTAGGTCGACTTCTGCCCCTTCCACCCGACAGCGACACAGTTCCCGTGCCCTTTTCCTTCTCTCTCATAGATGCTGGGGTGTCCCTCTTCACCCTCACCTCACAGGTCCCCCCTCTGCTGAGAAGTGAACAGGGATTCTCAGCATGAAAGATCGCCTTGCTTGCAAATCAACACCAAGCTATTGCTTGGTCAGCAGGCATAGAGTCCCTAGAAATTGCCTGTGGCAGGAGCAGAAGTAGAATTTCTAGCCAGCCTTCAGGTGTCTTCTCTGGAAGACTGAATTCTCAACCATATCTGCGGGGAGGCCTTCTCAGCATCACATAGTCAGAGAGCTCTTAAGTTGTAAGATTGCTGAGTCAGCTAACTTTCTCCCAATCGGATTTTGGAACCAGTGTTCAGACAGTGTGGTCTACAAATAGAACCGTCCTTTGGGAACACAACATATTTTAACATGATCATTTGGAAATTGACAGACACTTAACCATTTATACACAGCTTCTCTGACCAATGAGAAACCTTGGCACCAGACTCCTCAGAAGAAGACATTAGAAGACTACAGATCAAGGCCCTTCTGCCTTCTCCTCTAAAAATGAAAATCTAAAAACTTACCTTGGAAGTCTCTTCAGTACCCAAAAATCAAGAATTTTGTCGCATAAGGAGATTATAGGTATTTCTTAATTAAGTTTCTTCCATATTTTAGACTATTGATCATCTCC